>JAXIVH010000537.1:65000-76076 GCA_036785325.1 Urophycis tenuis | reverse complement strand
TAAGTGAGTGAACGCGATGGTTGAAACAAAAAAAACAAAGCGATAAGAGAAAGTGTGTGTGTGTGTGTGTGTGTGTGTGTGTGTGTGTGTGTGTGTGTGTGTGTGTGTGCGTGTTGCGGAATGGCTGCGCTTTGCAGCTACTTCACATCCCCACCCGTGGCCGGCCCACACTTATTCAGAGACGTTAATGGCGATATAATGAGAGCGTTTCATCTGTAATAATGTGGCTGGTTATTTTCCATACACCGACACCTTTTCTTTTTGTGTGTTTCGGGGCTTCGGCATCACGTCGGGGAAACACATCGAGCACAGCGCTGCAGTGGGCTGAGCTCTGTGTTCAGTCCATTGAAAATAACAGTATTCATTACACAGGATTGTGTTTTTTATATATAAATATATATATATCACGATGCAGTGTATTTTGAATCCGACAGGACACACAGATAGACTGTTAACACATCAGGACGGCTCACCCTGTTGTGAAACGCCGCAGCCAGACTTTTAGATGCATTACGGCCGCATTGTGGAGGGTCTTGCGTAACGCCACGCAACACAACAAAGTCTACCCGTCGCCTTTCAGCGGGGTAGGTGGCGAGGTACCATGCAGCCAGAGGAGAGGAGAGGAGAGGAGAGTGTCGTCAGAGGAGTTACCATGAGGAGCGCCTGCTCCTGCAGGAGCTGCTGCTGCAGGATCTCCAACTGCCGCTGTTCCTCCTCCAGCTTGTGGTCTGATGAACTCCTGCCAGGGCAGGGGGGGGAGGTGGGCCAGGTGGGGGTGAGGAGAAGTGGGAGAGAGCGAGAAGGGGAGAGGGAGGGGGGGGAGGGGGGGAGGGGGGGAGGGGGCAAGGAAAGTGAACAAAGCACGATGTTACGCAACGCCACTTCTATAAATGACCACAGAGATCGACAAGCGGTCCGCTTGGAGGGTCTGACAGTGGAAACGCAAACACACCGAGAGACGGAAGCGGCCCCCGCGCATAGAACATGCTGACCTTTGTTCCCAGAACAAAGCTGCATCAGGCTCGGAGAACCTGAAACCACCGAATCCAAACAGAGGGCATTAAGGCCCCCTAAGGTTGGCATCCGGGCCATTTCAGAACAGAGCGGGCTGTTCAATAGGTGTGCATGGTGGCAGTTGGGCCGTAGGTAAGGAACCAGCAGAACGAAAGAGATTGAGCATCAGACACGGTCTATTTAACAGCTGCTAACTCCTGCAAATTAACGTGGGAACCTTTCCACCAAAGTGTTTGACCGGTATCAATATAACAATAACATAACAATAATTCAAGTACTTTGGTCGAAACACCGTTTAGAGTCAGGGTTTGTTTTTGTTTTTTTTCCATCGTGTTGTTTTTGACTGACAAGATGGCTGAACGGCAACCCAAGACATAACAACACCATGTGACACACACACACACCCAAAAAAAAAAAAAAAAAAAAAAAAAAAAAAAAAAAAAACCCTTGTAAACCACGACTACTATGAACGTGCGAACGCGCACACGGGGAGACCGGAGCGGCCAATTATCTCTCCCTCTGCAGGGGACAAAACGTGGGGGGGGTTTTGTTTAGCAGCGGCTAAAGCAGCGGAGCAGGGTGCGCGGCGCCGCCAGAGCTGCAGCCGCACAGCGCTGCTCGCCGCTGGTATGATGCCAGACTGTGTAACAGGGGCTCAACCAGAAAGCGGGTACACGATGCGCAGGAGCGAGCGCACACCACAGAAACCCATCTCTGAATAAATACACTAATTAGATCCTAGCTGCTATGGCAACCTATTCGTGGAATTTTTCCACGGGGGGGGGGGGGGCGGGCGGCGCAGGGTCCACGCCCACGCCGCTCACCGATTGGCCGGCGGGGGGACTGGGCGGCCGCCGCCATTGGTTACCTGCTCCCTCTCGGCCATCCTGCGGTCCCTCCTCCCGCCTCATGTCGTCGAGCCGCCGGTGGGGCCCCTTTTCCTGCTGCCTCACCATCTCTCGCTCCTTCCGCTGTTGCTGGGAGAGGAGAGTGTGAAGGCGGGAGGGAGTGAGACACGGTGAGACACACGGGGCCGCGCACTCTCGTAAAAAACAGACCGCGTGCGGAAGGATGAGCTTTTGTTATTTATTTTTCTCTCTTTCTCTATCTCTCTCCTTCTAATTGAATACCTTTCTTGTTGCCGTTGCGGCAGCGAAGGAATTAGCTAAAACAAAATGGAGGGAGAGAGAGATAGAGAGAGGAGAGGGAGAGAGAGAGAGAGAGAGAGAAGAGAGAGAGAGAGAGAGAGAGGAGAGAGAGAGAGAGAGAGAGAGAGAGAGAGAGATGAGAGAGAGAGAGAGAGAGAGAGAGAGAGAGAGAGAGAGAAGAGAGAGAGAGAGACAGAGAGACAGAGAGAGAGAGAATGAGTCAGCCAGTTCGTCTCACGGTGTCTGTGCGCGCAGTGCGTAGTGTGTGTATAATGTATATATATATATATATATATATGCGTGTGTGTAAATGTCACTTAGTATCTTGTTTTTTAAAACAGTTCTGGCTTTGAGGAGGTTTCATGTACTTTCAGGGATGCTCCGAGTGGCTAATGACACAGAAAACAGCCAATACTGGCTGTGTGAATTATTTATGAAGCAAACGTTTCTAAAGTAAGAGCGTAACCGAGTCCTGGGGAGAAATCACAACAGCAGCAGAATGTCAGAGGGCTGGGAGATTTGTATTGTGACAATGCTATCAGTGAGGGTGATCTGCAGTGGTTTTTAAAATAAAAACACACCCCGCAGAAGAATGTGAAAACTAAATACGTCTTCAAAAGGCGATTCAAAACAAAAAAGAAAAAAAGAAAAAAGGAAAAAAAAGTTTTCAAAAGGCAAAGCTGGAGTATCCCTTCACAGAGGCCGGCATTAGCAACAGTATTCCCTAGCGGACATGGTGAGCATCTCAACATGCCGTTCTTTCACTCCGGTATGTTTATCTTAACCTCTCCAAAGCCCCCCCCCCCCCCATGAGACGACTGCGCATGAGGAACACGTCTTCCGGGGGGAATTGCTTTTGAAATGCGAGGCCCGGCGTCCCGAAACCTTGGCGCCTTTTTTCCCCCCGCGCCGCACATTTTGACATCAAAAAAGAAAAAATAAATACATTCAAAAATGTTCAAAAGCCTCTTTGATGCCCGAGTGCCCTCCTTCCCTCCTGCTCTCTCCCGCTCTCTCTCCCTCTCGCTCTCTTTCTCTCGTCTTCAGGCACACTGACCCCTGCGAGAGCCCGTGTCCTCGTCTCCCCCCGGTTTAAACATCCCCTCGAAACTGCAGTGAGTCGCCACGGGCAGCGCTGGACTGCGGTGGACTGTGATGGACTGTGATGGACTGCGCAGCAAATGAGCTAAACGCTGCGGGTGCACAGTGCAGCGGGCGCTGCTCAGGCGTCCCCGCAGACGCCAGGAGGGGCGGCGGCGCTCGCCACAACACAAGAGTCCTCACATGCTGACCCTCCGAGGGAGTCCTACAGCGGGGAGAGATATTCCTAATTATTCATTTTCGCTCCGGGAGACGATTTTGCAGAACGGCCGAAAATTTTTGGGCTGCCTGATTACATGGCTTCCAGAATGATAACATCATTTTGTAAAGCACGGCTCTTTTCAAACAGCTGTGACAGCAAAAGTTGTTCAATGAGAATCCAGCTATGATTGTCATCATTTGAGCATCACGACGGTGAGGAGCGAGTGAGTGTCATGCATGTGCGTTATCAATTATCATCATTATCTTTGTGAAATTCAAAGAAAGCAATGCGAGTCAAAGGCTGTGTCCTCATCCTCATCCACTCATCTCCATACGGTGAGCACAATACAGGACAGTATCCAGGGAACAACTAAGGCAGGGATGAATCTGCTGAATCTGAAAAAAACGCTGTGCATCATGGGATACAGCACAGGGGGAAAAAAAAGTGTACATCAGCTGTACACTTTGCATTATGGGTATCAAGCAGTATTTAAGGGAACCAGATTTGGTCAGTCACATTTCGGACATCACCTCGAAACGGTGACGCCCCCAAATAGTGCGCTATATATAGCACGCCGTACAGCGGACCGATTTGAAACATCGGCGTCGATTACCGAAAAAGCGCCCCTCCAAAATGGTGACACCTTCCAAAATGGTGACACCCCCCCAAAATGGTGACGCCCCCCAAAATGGTGACGCCCCCCAAAATGGTGATGCCTCCCAAAATGAGTCATGGCTATAAGTGACGAGAAACACCTCCTACCTCTTCCAGGCGCCGGCGCTGCTCCTTCTGCTCCTCGATGCGTTTCTGCCGGTCGTGGAGGAGCTGCCTCTTGTGCTCCTCGGGGTCGCGGCGCTGGGCGGCCAGCTGGGCCTGCTGCCGCTTCAGCGCCTCTGAGCGCTCCTTGTTCTCCTGCTGGAGCCGCAGGAAGTCCCGCCTCAGGGTGGACTCGCCGGGCACGTTGAGGATGGAGCTGCTTCAGGTGAAGGAGCAGAGGACAAAGGAACATCACTGTTTAGTGGTTCTAGACGGGGTTATAGATCAGGGGTTCTTCTAGACGGGGTTAAGGATCAGGGGTCCTTCTAGACAGGGTTAAGGATCAGGGTTCTTCTAGACAGGGTTAAGGATCAGGGTTCCTTCTAGAGAGGGTTAAGGATCAGGGTTCTTCTAGACAGGGTTAAGGATCAGAGTTCTTCTAGACGGGGTTAAGGATCAGGGTTCTTCTAGACAGGGTTAAGGATCAGGGTTCTTCTAGACAGGGTTAAGGATCAGAGTTCTTCTAGACGGGGTTAAGGATCAGGGTTCTTCTAGACAAGGTTAAGGATCAGGGGTTCTTCTAGACAGGGTTAAGGATCAGGGTTCAGGATCAGGGTTCTTCTAGACGGGGTTAAGGATCAGGGTTCTCTAGACGGGGTTAAGGATCAGGGTTCTCTAGACGGGGTTAAGGATCAGGGGTCCTTCTAGACAGGGTTAAGGATCAAGGGTTCTTCTAGACAGGGTTAAGGATCAGGGGTTCTTCTAGACAGGGTTAAGGATCAGAGTTCTTCTAGACAGGGTTAAGGATCAGGGGTTCTTCTAGACAGGGTTAAGGATCGGGGTTCTTCTAGACAAGGTTAAGGATCAGGGGTTCTTCTAGACAGGGTTAAGGATCAGGGTTCCTTCTAGATGAGGTTAAGGATCAGGGTTCTGGATTATGGGTACAGTCATTTGAATTTTTATTTCACTTTATTTATTTGTACTTTTGTGACTTTAGTCATACTTTTCATATTGTATTTTGGTTCGCCATTTTGTTTCATAGTCTGCTGCTGTTCCAACCAAATGTCACCTCGGGGCATGAGCAGCGAGGCCATCTCGTCTGATCTCATCGGTCTGCACGGGGCTAACGGCAGCGGTTATTACCTTGACTCCCGCTCGTCGCCGCGGTTCTCATCTTCCTCATCACTGCCGCTGTACTCGTACTCTGTCTCCTCTGCGGGAGAGATGAGACAGCGGCGCTACTCAATACGAGCCCAGCCCCGAAATGTGCAACAATGGCTTGGCTCAAGACAAGAAAAAAAAAAACTACATAAAAAAAACTAAAACCGAGCAGACAAACACAAAACACAGTAGAGACACAAATAGAAGAAGCAAAAAAAAACAAAAAAAACACAAATTTGACATGACACCCACCCAGCCCATCAGCAGCAGCAGCAGCAACAGCAGCTGATTTACATTTTACATTTTACAGCATTTAGCAGGCACTTTTCTCCAAAGCGACTAACAAATCAGTACCACATGAGGTTCCACATGAGGACAGTTGGAGGTGGGCATCGCACCGCCGAGCCTCCGGTCAGTGGTCGACCCGCTCTGCCCACTGCGCCTACCTCAGTGGGTCTACCTCCTGCCCCCCCCCCCAGTTTTGTAGCTGGAGCCGCCTGGCCGAGCCTACCTTTCTCGCCCCTCTTCTTGCGCGTGCGGTCTATGTGGTCCTTGAGCTGGATGCGGACCTGCCGCTCGGTGGGCTGGTCCCGGATGAAGGAGTGCTTCAGGAGCTGCTCCGTCGACGGCCGGCTGGGGTAGGTCTTCACCAGGCATCCCTCGATGAAGTCGATGAACTTCTTGGACCTGCAGATGGGAGAGAGAGACCTCGGAGGGTCAGTGAGGGCTGGCTCGGGGACCGAAAGGGCACCTGGACCCATTTGTTATACCGCAGGATGTTCTGTGTGTTTGGTGTGATTCTTCATTGCAATGTATTTATAGTTATGTTTCATGTTAACGTGTCATTTATATTCCTGATTTAAGAAAAAAAAAGCCATGGCAAACTCGTTTTTGAAATGTATTTTTTGCTCTCAATCCGAGACTAATTTATAGCAATTAATGCAATGAAAAGACATGTTATTTTGTCATCCTATTTTTGTGTGATTTGGTTTGTGTTTGGGGGTGGGGGGGGGGGGGGCTTACACATGAAATGAGACACAGCCTGAAATTCAATAGAACATGAGGACTTCACTTCTTTTTTCTGAAGAGAAAAATAACTTGAGCCACCAATGCCAGAAGCCACCCAAGGCACTCACCACTTCTTGGACTTGAGTTTGGGGGGAGGGTTCCTGGGAATCAGGAAGAGTGCTCTCATTGGGTGCATGTCACACAGTGCTGGAAGAGAGCAGGCAAACACAGGGGAATCAGCCCACCGCAACCTCAGTCATGGGACTTTTGTGCACAGGAAGCAGCCAAAAATAACACAGAAAGCACCAAGATGTATTTGTAGATTTACTTTAAGCCAACCTATGTCCACGCACACACAGGCACACGCACACACACACACACACACACACACACACACACACACGCACCAGGGTAGTGTAATAACACAAGCTCCACCATAACACATCATCTTTACGGCCCTATAAAGGGTACTGGTTGCTGCTGTTATTCAAACACAGCACCCTGCCCGAGGCGGGAGTGTTACACCGAGTATCATTTCAAGGCCTGTGACTCATTGTGGCCTCTGTGTTGGTAGGTAGGGAGCTAGCTAGCTAAACCTGTCTGGTTAGCCTTAGCCGTTCCCACGCTGTGCGGGCCTTTTGTCAGGCAAACCTTGTGGATGCGCACGAGACGACATGAATTGCTGAACGCACACAATGGGGAAGGTGTGATTTCAACACTTTTGGGGATGCCTACTGTAGGATATATGTTCTACCATGTCATCGGAATCTGTGCCATCTAAGCAAGATATTAAAAGGAACAGTTTGGCCACTTTCAACATAAAAGGGTACGTTTCCTTATTAATCCCGGTGGGGAATTTCATGATCATCTTGTTTTGTTTTGCTTTTTTACGTTCATAGGATAGGCCTGATAGGACATCAACAATAAAAAAATGTCAACAAATCCAAAATTAGATGTCTTGGCATGTACTGGTGTGCTGTGGTGAACTCTCCTGCTACAGGGCTGGTGGACGTGGACGGAACCCCACCAGAACCACGGCGAGTGTGAAGCTAGGGGAAAGGTGTTGGTGAGAACATATGGTCCCATATGCCGGAGTGGCCTCCCAGTGATGCGCTTGGGGACTGGAGGAGCAAACGGTCTGGTAGGCCGACCACGACCGGCCGCACAGCTTTTAACCTCACCACTGACAACACGGTCGCGCTATGGATATTAGTAACGCGGATAATAGTGTTGAGAAACCGCTTCAGACAGAACAGACCAATAAAATAATAATAAAATCACAAAAATAGCAAGCAAGTAGAAAAGGTTGCCATAAAAATAGTAGATAACATCAGAGTGTAACCCGGGCAGAGAACATGACTACGGAGACAAAGAAACATTTGTAAGGATGTGAACAGGCTGCATATTTTATGATGGGACCAAAACAAACAGCCTATGTTGACTTGGGCTGGCGATCGAGCATAAGACCAACTCAAACAGACCCAAAGTCAGACAGACTCGACGAGTGTCACAGACCAACAGATGTATGATAACCATTTGATTTATAGGGATCACCTTCTCTGTGGCTTCAAATCAACAATCAGGTAGAGGAATGTGCTTAATGATTACTAGGACATGTGAACATAGTTTTTCAAACAAATTTCCCACCCTTTATTTTGAAGGGTTTACCTTTCCTCATCAAAATGCAGGCCTACATGATGAGTCTTTAACGAAGACTAAAAATCGTTTCTTCTTTTTTGTACCACTGTTATGCAATTATTTATTTTTGACTCAACTTAAAATAGATATACTGACGCGCCTGGGCAATGGCCAAGTCAAATGTATAAGTGGTTTGCCATCCTTAGTTTACAACTTTACTTTTTTTTTTTGCACTTTACTTTTGGCTGCTACTTTTGATTAAGTCCCTTTGTGAGCCTTAATTTACAAAAGAAAATCCCTCTTAATACTTTTCATACTCTAAGCAGGTCACAGCTTGGCACAATCATGACTTCTGACAGATTAATAGGGTCTCTGACCCAAATGGACTGGCAGCAGACTCCCTCGCTCCTCCTTCATTGTACTGACTCAGAGCCTTTGCTCAACAGCCGGTAGGACGAACGCCCTGACGGTTAATCAGTATGATGTGAAACAAAAGACAATGTCAGAGAGAGACAGAGAGACAGAGAGACAGAGAGAGAGAGAGAGAGAGAGAGAGACTGTACTCACGCGGAGCTCCCTCGGCCATCTCGATAGCTGTGATCCCCAACGACCAGATATCGCTCTGTGAGAGATACGCAGGGAACTTGTCAATTTTCTTTCCACTTTGAACAATTTGAGCTCTATTGGCCAACTGATGACGGGGAAGTGTGTGTGTGTGTGTGTGTGTTTGTGTGTGTCCGTGTGTGTCTGTGTGTGCGTGCGTGTGTGTCTGAGTGTGCGTGCGTGTGGATGTCTGTGCATGTCTGTGTGTGCATGCGTGTGCGAGTGTGTGTGTGTGCATGCGTGTGCCTGTGTGTCTGTGTGTGGACGATGGACATTAAGAGGTTACCCGGTAGTCATATGTGGAGTCTGGGTTCTCGTCGCAGGCGATGACCTCTGGCGCCATCCAGTATGGCGTGCCGATGAAGGTGTTCCTCCGACCCACGGTGCGGTCCAGCTGGGCACTGACGCCAAAGTCCACTGAGCGGGGGCAGGTTGAAGGTAGTGGTTAGGCGGGTCGACTCACCACCATGGCCACATCCTACCCGTGTGTATCATTGCGCAAGATGCCTAATCCCCACCTGCTCCTTAATGACCTGTTCCTTCTTACTTCTGCTGCTCCGCTTGTTATGCTAGCATTATGTCTGCGCATTACGGCACCCATGGCACTACTATGGAGGGATCCATTTTACTGTGTTCCTTATAAAAGGTTTCTACCTTGATAATGAAGGGAGTTATTCCTTGCCCTTTAGAAGGATTAGGAGGGGGGTGTCATACAATGTGGCCTGTTAGGGCCTTTGAGACCGCTCCTGTGATTAAGGGCTACGCTAATGAAATCGACTTGACATGTATCTGAATTACCTGCAAGTCAGTTTGGATAACAGTGTCTGATAAAGGACTAATCAGTAACCGTATGCGCGGTGCGCTGATAGGAATACATGTTACACAGGGGCTTTGCGTGCGCACTGCGCCAAGTGTCGCCACAGCTTTGTTACCGGAGTTCAGAACAATCAAGGCGCTTTAAGCCACATCCTCTCTCCCCCCAATGTGTTCTGTGATGACGCATGACTTCCACATTGGTTTCCCCTTCACTGACAAAACTCAATGAGAGAGAACCATTTGAAAAAAAATGGTTTCAAAATAAAGTTTGATTGAGCTGTGTTGGTCTATTTATTCTCCAAATGTGCAAATTATCTGCAATTAAAGTGAAGTCCAGTGGTAAATGATTTAGCCCCCCCCCCCCCCCCCCCAAAAAAAAAAAAAAGATTCATGGATAAAAAAATAAAAAAAAAATTCACTTTTCACCAACAAATTCATCATCCGCTCACCCAGTTTGACCTCGGCGTTCTCTGTGAGCAAGACATTCTGACCCTTGATGTCTCTGTGGATGACCTTATGGGCGTGGAGGTGGGCGAGGCCCTGCAGACAGACAGACACACACACACACACACACACACACACACACACACACACACACACACACACACACACACACACACACACACACACACACACACACACACACACACACACACACACACACACACACACACACACACACACACACACACACAGGCAGGTCAGACCCTCGACCACACAGCCTACTACGCCCTACGGGGCTCCGCGCTCGTGAACGTCCGGGTGGAACCCTCACCCTGAGGATCTCCCTGCAGATGTAGGCGATCCAGTCCTCCTTCAGAGAGCTGCCTTTGGTGTTCTTCACCAGGTCGGTCACGGAACCGGCGCCACAGAACTCCATCACCAGCTGCGGCCGCACAGAAACAAAGACTGTGATCCACCGCCATTACACACGATGGTGACGCAACCCAGTGAATGACGAGCTCGTCTAAAGAGCTTTAAGAGTAGCTGCACACGAGCACGCGTTTGTATTTTGTCTGCCATCTATAGGCAGGAATCCAACTATCATGTCACTTTCAAGGGCACCAAATCCAAGGCTATTTTATTATCTCAATGCTGTGACCAAATCATTTGTTTCAATGCGGGGGTTTTTCCGCTCAGATCAAACCAACAAAAATCTCATTGCAGTCACATGAACGCACAGGCATGGAGGAGGTGTTAAACCCAAAAGCAGAACTAACCGCACTAAAAAGCAAACGCCACAATCAAAAGTGGCCCAAACCCAAGTTTAAAAACATCAGATTCCTTTAAGGTGCACGTTCGTCACGACTGCCCCAGACTGTGTGGCTTCATCTCAAGGACGAGGGGGCAACGCCAGAGAGAGAGAGAGAGAGGGAGGGCGTGGAGACCAACCCAGAGCTGATCATCATGACCCGGTGGGCTCTTCTTCACGAAGGCGCCGTAGTAGGTGGCGATGTTGCGATGGTGGCTGTACTTCTTTAGCATGTTGATCTCTGCCTTGATCTCCTCCTCTTCCTCCTCCGTCACATCCATCACCTTGATGGCGGCCAGCTGGCCTGTCTTGACATGGCGGCCCTGATCAACACACAAGTGAATCATCTTTAGCGGTCATGCTTCGCAGAACAGAGC
>JAXIVH010000537.1:0-62500 GCA_036785325.1 Urophycis tenuis | reverse complement strand
CAGGCTCATAAGAAGTTTCAACTGTGGTGCATAGTTGATTGAACACTTAGCTCTACTATAACACGAACCTTACTTATTTATTGGCAGGGCTCTCCTTGTTTAAGTCGAAATAACAGCTTCAAGTGTTCAATTACTTTCGCCGGCACAAAGCCGGCAATAGACACGCAGCTGGCTAGCATATTTTGTAATTTTCTAAAGGATCAAACCGCATTCCCCATACATTTTGTTGCACACTAATTGCCCCTTTAAACGTGCAATGCATCATCATATTATGGAGCCGAGAAGCACTCTGAATACCGATGTCACGGTGTCGTTACTTAACCAAAACCTGCACAAATAAAATATAGAGAGTGAAGATTGCCACAGTAGAATGTACTACTTGGCCTTGACCACAAACACGTAGGCTTGAAACAGTAGGCTTGAAACAGTTGACCAAACAGCTGCTGAGTGACAGGACACCTCTACAGTGTATGGCAGCTATGTAGAAGCTATTCAACGTACTTCTCAAGTGCTGTAAACTGCTCCATCAGATGGGGATTTAGACATTCAAGTCAGTCAAGTTTGAATTTACTATTGATAAATTTGAGGTGATTCAACCTTTTCCACCTACTTTACCAGCAAAATCACCATCAACAGACGTTTGTCAGATTGACAGCTGATTGATGTCCAACAGAAATTGCAGGCCTATATTTTCAGTTGATGAAGTTGAGAATGTGAAAAGGTGATAATAATGTCTAAATGAAGACACAGGCCCTTTGCTGAATTTGATCTCGAATGGCTCCTTTCCAGAGAGGTTGAACATGGAATGTTAAAGCTACTTTTGATGAACATGCACACACATTTCAGTGAAATATGGCTGCCGAAAAACAAAGTGATTAAAATAAAGGATTAGCTATCACCAGGGTAAACCAGTAATGTAATCCATTAATGTAGCTTTGCAGTCTTTTGAGTGAATGATAGCCTTACTTTTTCAGATTAACCATTTCCAAAGATATCATAGAAGATCAGTGAAACAAAACATAGCGTAACGCCTAGTAAACACACATCCATACAATATTTTATATGGCTGCTCATAATATTATTGTGGTTCGGCAAGCCACAGCCACACATCTTGACACTTCTAGGGCACCAAAATAAAGAACCACACGTGCAGCGTGGTTCAGTCTCAGCTCTAAAAAGGAACATAGAGCATAATATCCTGCTTACTGTTGAGATTCACAAGGCGAATGATTTCCAGGTTGGATCAGTAGGGCACCAGTGTATTGCATGTGAAGCTAGCTGCATCTCACATGAATCTCTTATTAAGAACATTTATGTAGCTCTTTGGACGTTGGTTACATTTGTATTGATTCTTCTAAGCTAGTACATGTATTTTACACATTGGAATGCCTCCTGGGTGAAATAAAACTTCCAAGCTGTCCTATAAAAAGAGTAGCAGATAGGCCACGAAATACCCCTTGTTTTTATTTAGTTTCTGCCAAGCTGCTTGGCTTCAAGCAGAAAACAGTGAATCGTGTTGTGAAACTCAAGGTACCCAAAATAGGATAAACATACAAGGGGAGACACGATCATGGAAAGAGCCCCAGACGGGTGTTATTATTGTGACATGACTTACCCTCAGAGCTGCGAGGTCTATGTCGTCCAGGCTTCGTGTGGGGGCGTTTTCAGACATTGCTGGCAAAACTTGGACGGTTAGCTAACAAGTTAGCCGGAAAAATAAAAAACGGAGAAGCCAAATTATGTGTGGTCGTCTGTGATCGTTCAAACCACCGACCCCTCAGAAGGGCATTGACTACTCGAGATGTCCAAATGGTAGCGATGCGGCTGAAAAAACAGCTACGTTTTATATCCGCGAACACATCGCCGCAGATCCGCAGACTGTGCAGGCAGACGCACCCAGGTCGCTGGCTCTTGTAATCACCGCTACACGTTAAATTATCTGTCGTGTTCCTTACCTGACAAATAACAAAACGGCTCTTTTTGCGAAGGCAATCCCCCAAAAAAGAAAAATCTTACTGTTAGACACACTCGTGTAGCTTGGCAGCAAGTGTTAGCTGTTGAATGCGTTGGAAAAATGAAGGACTTCAATGTTGTGCACATCCAGCGTTAATAAACACCTTGCTGCGTTCATTTTGACATGACGCATCGCTGCTGCTGCACGACACCCCTCTAGAAGAACTATACCTCTATGTCTGCGTCGCCAGCTAAATATCTTATACACCTGAAATGTTGTATTGATCGAGTTACAGCGGTTACCTCGCGGCAAAACAAGGTCTGTCAAGTGAAACGCAACGTCTGTAGGGATGGCGCCTGCTCGCTTTCAATTCGCACTAAAAAATCGTCCGAGTCTCAATAATAATAATAATCTACGTTTCTACGACAGAGGATTACGAAGTAAAATCCCAGCACCGTGAATCTGAATTAGTGGTGAAATTGATCATGATGTAGTAAAACTTGTTACCACTTTAATATCGATTGAATTCGACTCGGACGAACGACGATGTGGATCTCGAGTCAGGTGCAGATGTGTGACGTTATGATCGAGCTAACTAGCTAACGAGCTAAACCTTCCCACAATAAACTTTCCTCTCCCATGTTCTGCTGACAGCCGAGCACTGCCAACCTTCCGGAGAACAAAAATGCAAGCAACAATTTTAGGGGGGGCTCAGCAGCAGTACTTCTGATGTGGCCCTCAGCGTTTCTCGCCCGAAACCAATGGTGCGAAATATCCAAGTTTCACCAACTTCTATCATATAATCCAAGGTGGCGCGTCATTGTGAAACCATAACTTCAACCAGCAGCAGTCAACTTCATATTACGATGTGTTTTGTTTGTCGATATCCTTCACGCCCAGCGCAGTAGTCGTGCTCCGGCCAGGCTGCGGATACGATTGGTTGCCTTGAGCACTCCCGGAGTGCTGCCTTTCTCACTGCTACGGTGATTCGTCAGGGACAAATAACCGACCTGGCAAACTTGTGCGACGACTTGTCGACGCGTTGCAAACGCTAGTGTCCTTCAGGACGAAGGTCCGCAAAGTATTGATTATGTACAAATATTTTTATACTGGAAGTCGTTTGGGCGAAACCATCGCTTTCACTCCAGGGATTACACCCACACACGCACACACGCACGCGCGCGCGCGCGCACACACACACACACACACACACACACACTATAAATAAATAAAAATAACGACGGCAGCAATAGGGTTGAAATTATTTTATTAGTTCATTAATAAATAATAAAAAACTATATGATAATAGAAATATGAAAAATTAGATCAGTAAAAATAAGTACAGTGTGTTTAACAGTAATATGAATGTATTTAATATAAAAGCACTAATCATTTCCCTCCTTTATATTTAAAAAGCTAGAGATAGAAGAGAAGACAAAGATTTTAGCATGACAATATATTTTGTTAATAAAAAAAAATGCTGAAATTCTCAACAGGCAATAGAAAAACTATTTTGAAATGTGCTGTGTAGACCTCCCCCCTGCTGGTCTGACTATTACATGTAGAGTATAATTATGGGACTTTATATGCAGCCACTGATAGAAGTTGTCAGGATAAAAAGAGAAGTTACGAATGTTGTATTGCAATGTTTAAAATGCCCCCTTAAGGGTCATGACAGTCACAAGTTTACGAAAGCATTACGTAAGGTCAGTTGGACGCTATGTGGAGTATAAAGTGTGCATTAGAGTTCTACACAATGGAGATGCATTAGAGTTCTATACAAATGGGACTTGGCTGGATTATGACAGTGCTCGAAAACATGGAAACGTTTGTCCCCTTAGATTTTAACAAATGGTCATCATTTCAATATTCCTGACAACAATCCTAAGGCAATACCCTCAATACCTCTATTGTTTACACACATATATATATATATATATATATATATATATATATTCAAGTCCTGAATTAATTGGATTCTCAAGGCAGTGTGCATATTGTGCAGTCTGGTCATTACTATATGTCATTACAGTAATATCATCTTCAGTGTGGGAATACATTTTTAACAAAAGAGATGGCTTTGTAGTACTAAGCAGTGATATCTACCACTTTTGTCTGCAGAGAGACATTTCAGACTTGTTCCCCACTATTGAAATGGTTACAAAATAAAACAAAACAATAATAGGAAAAGCAATAAAGACAACACAACAGGAACACCCGAAATTGATATCATATGGATTCAACAATAAAGTAAAAAATATGTTTTTCTGTTATGTCTAAAATAGTGTTTAGTGGGAGTTAGTGACAAATGTGCAACAATGCCTGGGTCCTTAATTATAGTGGTACCGATCCCAACATACTAATCTTTAAACTTTCTGGCATTAAGTCCTTGCTGTGAGAGTAACAACCTCTATGCACACATAAACATATACAGTATGTAGACATTCAAGGTCGATGGTCCATGGGAACTGCATTACAGGATTACAGAAACAAATATCAACTCTCACCAAAAACTACCAGGCTCTTATCTCCAACTGAACCAGTGGGAGCAACCAGAATGTTCTACAGCACAAGGAATCAAACTGGGTTGAATGATAATTCACCTGGTTGTCATGGTGACATTTAAAAAATGATATTACCAACGCGCACTGCATTCAAATATCCTTAACATTCCTTCCGTCAGTATTTGCCATTTTAGTGGGATACTGAAAACCATTGAGGTGCTTTTCTTGACTAATTCTATTTCTGTCTTTCATGTAATATGTTTGGCTTCTGACAGCCAGTCCTGTTGAACATAGTTCTGATTGTTAAGACCCCACCCCCACCCCCACCCACACCGTCAATCATTCATGTCTAATATGCTGGTGTCCAATCTTTATTTTAGCTACCATCCACTCAGCTCTTCCTTGTGTCCGTCGCCATAACAACCACAAATGTTCTGACAGATTTGCTGGCACTGCAGTGAGAGGTGAAGCTTGCATCAGAGAAATAGAGGATGGGAGAGAGAGAGAGAGAGAGGCAGAGAGGCAGAGAGAGAGAGAGAGAGAGAGAGAGAGAGAGAGAGAGAGAGAGAGAGAGAGAGAGAGAGAGAGAGAGAGAGAGAGAGAGAGAGAGAGAGAGAGAGAGAGAGAGAGAGAGAGAGAGAGAGAGAGAGAGAGAGAGAGAGTTTGAAAAAAAATAAATATAGGAGAAGAGACAGAGCAGAGGAAAGGGAAATATTTCCACCCACCCTCCCGAGAACCTTACTAGAATAAATGTACACCATGTACCCAAATCCACTGAGATGTGCGAATCCTGTTACAACATGGCAATTACAGCTCAGATGTTCATTTACAACATCATCACTTTGGTTCAGGTTGCATTGTAAAGTGTACAGCAAATTACAGCTAGCTCTATAAAGAAATAAAAAGAGTAATCTAAAAATTACAACAATTTTTATGTACTAAACATACATACTTGTTTTAAGTAGACTAACTTTTGGCCTGATACATTTGAAAAAAATGTTTTAAGTCATTACATGAAAAGTTTAGTAGTGGTTTTTGTTATCATAACGTCATTTTTTCTTTCGTTAAAAAAATATTATTATTATCGTTGAGAATGAAACAACTACACTTTTAAATATTTAAAAAACAATTCTTGGGTCCTTTTTTCAAAACAATTATGTTTTTTGGACCTGACCTTCAAATCCTTTCAGGTCATGCTTTATTCGCTTTCAACAAGGCATCGGAACCACAACAAAGCAGGGAAACTGCAACTTTCTGACCATATATATGTAAAAAAAAAAAAAAAAAAGAATTCCTTCAATGAATGGCTTAATTTGGACAGGAGGTTGTTGTATATGATCGCATTCCAAAGCCAACCCAAAGCCAACTCCTCCCCCTCAACAAAAGGGTCCATTGTCACACACACTGCATGCCAGTGTACAGAGATTAGCACGGGCAGCAAAGACAAAACATGAGGTCATTGTTAGCCATACTGTTCCCAAGCCGCAGATTACGGAGGGGGGGGGGGATTATAAAAGATTAAAAAATGAGCAATATTGTCATCAAGTGGTGGAGGGCTGGGAGAGCTGACATCACGTTATGGACACTTCATATTAGAGGGTCTTTTGCAGGCTGGGGGGGCGCTCTAGAGGGGATAAGAGGCATGTTAAGGGATCGAGACATTGTGAGGGGAAAACATCTGACAACTTTCACGTTATCTTAATCGACATTGTTTGCTAGTGTGTTGGTATAATTAGAAATGTGCTAGCTAGCATATGGTGGACATAATATCTGTTTCACACAATGTATCAATATTCCCAATGAGAATACAGTGCTCCGACTACATTGCAGTAATCGTTTAGTAATCGATAGTCACAGTTATCAGCCAGTACAGGAGTAGTGGGTGAGTTAGTAGTACTCTCGTAGCACTCTAGTAGTAGTACTCTAGCAGGACTCTTTAGTAACCGTGGAGGGGGAAGGTTATAGATATAGTTGTAGTTATAGTTATAGTTCAGTACTGGTGCAGCGGCTGAGTTAGTCGTTCTCTAGTAGGTCTCTAGTAGTACTCTAGTAGTACACTAGGAGTACACTAGGAGTACACTAGGAGTACTCTAGTAGTACTCTAGTAGTACTCTAGTAGTACTCTAGTAATACACTAGTAATACACTAGTAGTACTCTAGTAGTACACTAGTAGTACTCTAGTAGTACACTAGTATTACTCTAGTATTACTCTAGTATTACTCTAGTAGTACTCTAGTAGTACTCTAGTAGTACTCTAGTAATACACTAGTAGTACTCTAGTAGTACACTAGTAGTACTCTAGTAGTACTCTATTAGTACTCTATTAGTACTCTATTAGTACTCTATTAGTACTCTAGTGAGTCTCACCTTCACGCTGGCGCTCAGGTCCACAGGCCCACCGGCACCATGCCCTCCTTGCTGCTCAGCGGCGGCAGCAGGTTCTCCTCGCACAGGAAGTGGAGCGGGAAGTGGACCAGGAGGCCCCGCACGGCGGCCAGCTCCTGGGACGCCTGCTGGGGGTCCAGGTCGCACAGGCGCTCCTTGCCGGCGTTCTCCCTCAGATCCCGCATGTTGTGCACCGAGTTGCTGGGCAGGCAGCAGAACACCTGGTGGCGGCAGGCGGGACGGGTTCGGGTTTAGTGCTGGACCTCACGCCGCCGTGCGACCGGGGAGGGGGAGGGGGGGGGGGGTCCGTGTGGCCGCTTCACGGATACCATATCATGCACTGACTCCGTTACCGTCGGTGACGAATAAGCTGCTTGATGATAAGCTGCTTGATGTTAGGCCTTGTATGCCGAATGGTGACCAAGGTATTCTACCGAAGGGAAACTCTTCCGGCTGGACAAAGCCTTCAGAAGGACGTGTTTCTGCAGTGTGGGTGTCTACACGGTGTTCAAGTGAAACCTTTACAGACACTCTTTTACAGTTCACTAGCGCAGGCCAAGCATTCTGTTTGCTTTTAGTCACTATGCACTAACTACAGTAGATCCCCACGTCTAGCGACATGCTGGTCGAAAAGAAATAGGAAGCGAAAGTGAAAGTGAAACACCCTGTTCACCCAGATATGAGCTCATCTGCATCAGACATCAGATGAGTACAGAAGTGTACAAATAGCTGTTCCTGTACCTTCTCATAAATGGTGGCATTCAATTTAGCCGTGGCATTCCAGTGCAAAAAGAAGAATTCATCACTGATGGGATCGTCGATGTTGATGCTGGGCTCTGAAGCCGCTCCCAGTAAAACCCTGCGAGACAAAACACACGGCACCCCAGCATTAGCAGGACAGTAACCTCATTTCACCCAATAAGAGATCACTGGGTGATATTTTAATCGATGAATGGCAATGATAATGAGATTTGGCCAACAAGTCACGTCAGGACAGGTCAAACATAATTGCGTAGCCCTTAATCACAGTCACCGTCTCGGAGTGGCTTCAGGGAACGCGGCCCAAACCCTAAGCTGAGCAAAAAGGAACAACAAGTGGCCCTGTCATGACATTTGTGCGGTTTGTAACGTTTAAAAAAAAAAAAAACGCTGCACACAGTGACCCCCAAAAACCATTTCTTTCCATTGAACCGATGACAGGATGTGGCCGACGGTCTCCCGACGCAGGGAGGCGCTACGGCGGACCGCGCGCCGCTCCTCACCTGAAGCACTCCTTGCGCAGGGCCAGGGTGAGGGGTCCGGCCTGGTACTCCTCCCCGCCCATGGTGGAGGGAACGCGCTGCTCGTCCTCCACCAGCACCGCCAACTCACTGTCTCGGCTGCCCAGCATGCTGCGGTCGTTGATGTTGGCAGAGCCTGGAGGGAGGAAAACACACACACACACACCAGCCACAGGCCACGTGGTCAGCCACACGCCCTTTTTGAACTTGAACCCGGGGGGCAGGAGCGGGCGCTTGCGGCTTCAGAAGTGTTGGTTTCAATTTCGGAGGAGCGACTTTGCTGAATTTCGGTCAGGTTGAAGTTGTGAAGTGTTCATTTGACTTGTGTGCTTCAAAAGGCATCAGCCATCGCACCTTGAAAATGTCATCGATAAGGGGGCTTGAGGCATTAGGCAGAGAGTTTTTAATTAGAATTAGAGATAAAAATGAAAAAAAAATTCACTCTAATAGTCTATTCATCTATTTATTTTTGAAGAAAGGTGAAGCTCTCATTTCATATACAGCCTACTATAGTGAAATACTTTGAACACGCGTCATTTTGCATTGCATTTGGTTGAATTTTGGATGGTTTTCTGCTCTGTACTGTTGTGGGGCATACCAAAAATAGACCCCAAGTTGGAAAAAATGTCTGCATGAATCATATCTGCAATCTGCCTTAGAAATAATATTTCATAATATTTCATTTTGAAATTAGGAAAAATTCAACTAAAAAATTACCTGGATTTTTTTTTAAATCCAGATAATTTTTTAGTTGAATTTTGGCCTGTATTTTTTAATACAGGCCAACGCACAACAACACAAATAGAAGACGTCAGCCCCGACCGACATGTGATGTGGCTGCACCGGTTTCATAACAACCTTCAGCTTCTCCTTCTCCTTTCTCCGAATGGACGAGGCCTTCAGTGGGACGCGTGTCTACAGTGGGCGGTCTACAACCGCGTCTACTTGAAACCTTTTTCAGACACTTTTGCATCGGTTTCATAATACTCCTCATCTTCCCTTCTGTGGCCGGGATGACTCACGTGGCCGAGTGACGAGCGAGTCTGGAGTGGCGGCGACTCACCGATGATGTAACGCCGGTCGTCGGCGATGAGGGTCTTGCTGTGGACGTAGATGAGCTCCGTCACGGGGGCATCAGCCAGCTGCGTGTGCGTCCTGAGACCGCACAAGGTGATGTACTCCGTCCACTTGTCCTCCACTGGGGAAGGGGTTCGGCGCGATGAAAATAACTTTATTAGTCACTGCGACAGACAACACAGGCGCACAATCATCGGTGTGTATATGAAAAAGGTTGAGTGAGTGTATGAATGCGGGATGTGGATGTGAAAGGACATCCAGAGTGGGGGAAAGATGGAGACAGAGACCTGTGAGCAACTAGTGCCAGTGCCTTCGGTTTAATGTGGTGAAACAAGAGTGGAAAGAAAGACAGGGAGGAAAACACAGGGGTTAAAAGGTGACAGAGGTGGCGCTTAGGGAAGTCTTGTGATTTGTTTTTGGGGGGTTTTTTTTTTCGTTTCAGTTTAAAAGAAAAAGGACATGAAGCTGACCTTCTCTCAGTCTGGTCAGGATGGAGTGTTCTCCCCTGCACATGGTCCTGGGGCATGAGGCGGAGCACATAATGGGTTACACTGGCGGTGTAAACAAAGCTGAGCCCGCTTTGATTTGATGGACGACATCGGTAATGTCGTCAATCCGAAATCAAACAGGATAAAATGTCAACCCTGTCATCGTTCACTGAAAAGTTGCATTTACCTCCATCTGTCAATTCAATTAGTTATTGTAAGTGACACTTACAATAACACAGCAAATGCATTAGTTATTATCAAATGTGTAGGATTCATTCTTTCAACTTCTTTAATAATACATACAGTAACAGCACATTTTATATAAAGTGAAACACCTAATTTATATAAAAAGCAGACAGTGATTTGGGCATTATTTGGGATTAGAGGTTTACATAGGATGCCTAGAGGCACAATGTGTACGTAAGGAATCAAACTCTTTAGTACTTTTAGGCTACGGGCCAAACACCCTGATCACTAACCTAACGCTACTCAACATGAACACACTTTACCCGTGTGTTGGCCTTGAGGATGAGGATAAGGACAGAGGATTCCACCCACCTGTAGGTGAAGTGCAGGATGGCCTGGATGGCGTTTCCTCCTCCCTCGTTGATGTCTCCCTCGAACCCGGGCAGCAGTGGCACCACCACAAACACTCGGTACTTCTTCTGCTCACTAATACGAGTCATCCGTAGTGAGCATACACACCCAACAAATATCTTACGCCAGTGTCAATTTCATTTGCACCAAACAGAGAGAGTGTTGTCTCCTGTCACTCATCAATATGTATATGTCCTCTTACGGCTGATGGCAAATGCATCAGAAAATTCAATATTGAATTTAACATTAAGGCTTTTTAATTAGGCTTATTATGGTTTGTATACAGTAGTTAAAGCTGCATATCTTACTGTGTAGCTTTGTGACTGCAGTCTGAAGTCTAAAGTACTACAGTCTGAATAATACAAACGTATGACAGCCTAAGAGTATTGCTCAGAACACAGCACTACTACAATCTATGAATATTACAAAATAATACTAGTCTAATGTAATTACTCAGCAAACAGCAGTACTACAGTCTACTAGTATTACTCAGCACACAGTAGTACTACAGTCTACTAGTATTACTCAACACACAGTAGTACTACAGTCTACTAGTGTTACTCAGCACACAGTAGTAATAGTACTACAGTCTACTAGTGTTACTCAGCACACAGTAGTAGTAGTAGTACAGTCTACTAGTGTTACTCAGCACACAGTAGTACTATAGTAGTACTACAGTCTAGGAGCATCACAAAGTAGTACTACAGTAGTACTACAGTGTAGGAGCATCACACAGTAGTACTACAGTCTAGGAGCGTCACACAGTAGTACTACAGTAGTACTACAGTGTAGGAGCATCACACAGTAGTACTACAGTAGTACTACAGTCTAGGAGCATCACACAGTAGTACTACAGTAGTACTACAGTGTAGGAGCATCACACAGCAGCAGTAGGGGCAGCAGGGGGAGATGGTGGTCACCTGTGTGCTCGGAGGATTCTCTTCACAATCGCGTCACCGATCCCGTTGTAGACGCTCTTCCCGTCCGCACAGCTGATGAAGAACTGGTTCTGAAGGACCACAGGGATGAAGATGTTTGATAGTATAATAATAGTATGTGGAATATGGGGTGCTGAAACAGTAGATCAACTGCTGACAGAGCTTTGGGCACTGGGCACTAAAAAATTGATAATCAAGTATCTGGAAATCAAGTATCATGTATAAAAATACCTGCAGCTGAGCATCACTAATTACAGCCAAACAAAAAAATACAAAGTACTGCCTTTGAAACGAACATGTCTTTGTGCTATACACAGGGTTCTGCAGTGCTACCTCAAGGTCAAGCTCACCAATCAGACTTTAGATGAGCAGAAGAGCTCAAATCGGGGTGAACAGTCAAATCACGGTCTCACCCTTTCAAATTTGTCCTGACAAATCACTTAGCCAGAGGTGGAGACATGTGAGCGTGCAATTGGCTATTGACAATGAACAGTTCTAAGAAACAGCCTTATGAATGGTGGACTGGAGAAATACCCTTATTAAAAAAAAAAATCACTTTCTGGAAGTTCACCCACTCGCACATAAATGAGTTTCACTTCAGAAGAATATCCCTGGAACCGGAAATCAGGCGTAACTGTGCCCCTTCCAGTTTCTGCCCAAAGCTCTGCGGCGTCTTTCTGCGACCACACAGCGGCACAGCCGGGCCGCCCAGACTACCTCGATGTAAACGTAATGCTCGCTGTTCTCGATGGTGTCCACGTAGGCGTTCAGGATGGAGTTCTCGCAGGTTCCTGCTGACCAGCGGTCCACAGAACGCAGCACCTGCACCAGTCGGAGGAGAGGGAAACCAAAAGATTTTTTCTTAATGAACCCAGTTTACTGCGTTTGACTCGACAATAGAGCAGCAGCGTTTGAGATCGATGATCAAGTGTCAGGTTATTGTAAAAGGAAAAGAACAGAGTGGAAAAGGATAGAGCGAGGAAATACACTGAGATAAGAGCAGGGACTTGTACAGAGGCAATGACAGGGAAAATTAAGTGAGTGTGGTTAGTTATTGGACTCTTGGCTCACAGAGCGATGTGTTGCTGGCGTCTCGTCATACACTTTCTAAATGACCGTTCGCTCTGCTGACCGGGGGGTGAGTGAAGGACTGACCTTTTTCTCACTTCCTCCTCTTCAGCTTTTCTTTGTGGTTTGCATTAATTGGTCATATTCAGCAGATTTATTACATTTATTATAATATTGTTATATCATATGTTAGTCTAGTAAGGTTTACGTTGAAGACCTGAAGAAGTTCATCTGTGCTGTTATGAGTGAACTCATTTTCATTGAACTCTACATTGATTCTATTGATATTTACAATCTAAAAGTCAAAATATGTGGCACAAACGCAACACAAAATGGAATGCCGTTGAATAATGTTCATCATCAAAACAATTCCTAAGAATCCCACCCAGAAGCAAACTATTTCGACACCTCAACACCCACAATGACCAATCTTCCTGCTTCCTCAGAAGACTGCGCATTGCTCAGAAGACTAGCCATGCCCAAAATCCCGTTCCACACGTCCTTCCAACAATGGCCTTTAGTTTTTAGTCACTTCCCATTCATAACAGCCACCGTTCCCCCACCACGGTGCAGCTGCCTGCAGCCCAACGGCCCTCTGTTGCTCTGCCCTTGGGGAGTGACCCGGTGCATCTCAAACACGGAGCGCTCATTAGGGAACAGCTTGTGTGCGTGTTGCTGCGTAACACGCCCTGCCGGCTTCCTGACTGCTTGTTTGGGTCCGTGACGGTGTTGTCTGACCCCTCTGTGGACATGGTGGCCGTGCGGTAGCGCCCCCCCCCGTGGGCCCTGGCGTCGATATAGGGCGGTGCGGGGGAGGGTCGGCTCCTGAGCTGACCACAGAGCTGACCACAGAGCTGACCACAGAGCTGACCACAGAGGGGGTCGGCTCAGGGGCGGCTGCCTGGCGGGTCGATGGGCCGCTCACTCACAACAACGTCTGCGTTGCGGTGGCTCCCCCGTGCCTTTTTTCAGCGTTATGGTATCGATCCCAGCGCCCGGACAAACGAGCCCACTCACGTATTGATTATCTGGATCTTTTTTTTTTTTCATCCTCGTTTGGATGCGATCCCGTTACAATGGCCGCCGTAATTAAGTATGAATCAGTCAAGCCGGACAGGAATTAATAAGTGCTGTTGGCGCTCACGAGTCCGTGCAGGGAGGCTTTAAGTACCTGTACTTTGGCTCTGCCGGAGCCGGGCACGGTGAAGGGTAAATCCTCGGCGGTGCTGTGGGACTTGGGGAGGAGGCACGGGTAGAAATCATCCTTGTACTTGCTCTTGAAGACCTTTAAAGCAGACATAACAACAAAGGAAGTCAATCTCTTAAGCATTCTGTCGTGGCTACCGTTTCCGTGTACCAAAAAAAATAGAGAGTGCTTTTAGTTGAGAGGGTGGGATGGGGGGGCTGGTTGAGACCTTGGTGAAGTTCCATCTCTGGATGAAGTGTCGTGCCAGGTCCCTGGCTGCTCTGCCGTGGGTGACCGCAGACAGGTCTCTCCAGGGCATGCGGGGCACTTGGGTCCGATCGATGTTATCTGGCAGAGGGAAAGGAAACTTATTAGCTTATTCCTGTGTTTCCGTAAGAGAGAGAGAGAGAGAGAGTGAGAGAGCCGGGAACGTCGGGAACGTCGGGAGCGACGGGAGGTCAGGCAGGCCGCACCTTCGAAGGGGCGGTCCAGCTGCACCCAGTCCTTGCGGATGAAGTTGCTGTAGTCCTTGCCCAGCCAGAACCTGGTGTTGGCGGTCAGGTCCTCCGGGTCCTGGTCTTCCGGGGGAGTGGGCTCCGCCGGCGCCGGGCCGTCGGTGACTCCGTTCTCCTGGAGACACGGAACGCAGGAGATACACGTGGAAACGTGGAAACGCGGCGATCTCATTGGCCGGGGCCCCGAGGAGCGGCCGGCCCGTGCCAGCGGGTTCGAGGCTATTATCGGTGGCCCAGTTTCTGTGAAGAACAATGTCCCTTCACAGGAGCCGCCAGCGTGGTTGAAAATGCTCTTCCTGACTGCCAGGATGTCAGAACGACCATCTGTCATCATCGCTTGGTGAAGACTAATCTACAGAGGTGGCACCTACACTACGCTCTCCCCTCCACACTGCCGGGCCCTCTATGACTCCCCTTCACGCTACGCATTATATTAGTTACCCACTCGTATCCAACTTGTGCAGTTGTCACATAAAGCATGGAAGTCGGACAAGTTCAATTTGAGTTGCATGGTATTGAATTGCCTGTTGTGATTGACAAAGTTATGGGGAGTGACAAACGGGTGGATTGTATTCATCGGGCTGGCAGTATGCCTCAAACTTAGAGACTTCCTCTGTACATGGAAAGAGGTTGTTTTGACCTCATTTTAACACCGTGCTATGCAACTAAATGATCTTCACCTCTCCCCAGAATTTTGTCTTAGAGAAATCTAACAAGATGACAGCAAACACTTCAGCATTAAAGATCATCTGGATGAACACGCTAGTGCCTAATTGGATGACACTCAAACCAAAGTGTGTTTCCCCCCCCTTGATGTTTCTGCAGCTCTCACTCGAGTGTGTTTCATGATGAGAGTAGGATAGTGAAGTGGCCATGGTGTTCAGCTCCCGGCCGAAAGCTACTGCGTTCGATACCCCCATGTCCACAGCCTACAACTACTAGCCACCCCAGAACAAGACGCCCAACAGCCCACCTACTACCTAATGACCTATGACCTAATCCCTAATGACCTATGATCTATGTGGAATCACTGCAAGTTGTTTTGGATAAAGGTCAGGCCTGCTGTCCTCCTACCTGGGACCCGTGGTCGGGCTTCTCCGTGGAGCCCAGGTCTGTCAGGCGGTACTGGCTGTCATCCCACCGACCGAACGCTATGTCCAGACCCCCCACGAAGGCCACGGACTGGTCGATGGCCACCATCTTCTCGTGGTGGGCCCACAGGAAGACAACGGAGGACACATGGTCTGGGTGACGCATCACCTGATGAAGATGAGGACGACGGCAGGTAAGATAATAGATAGCACTGCTGGAACAAATGGGGCCATTACACTGATGAGATGGCCAACAGAAATGCGGTTGTTTTTCTCTCCAGCAAACGAAAAACATTTGAGGCTGGGTTCAATTAAATTCAATGGTGTAACCCTTCTCTTAGCAGCTGGTGAAAACACATTTCAGAACGTGGAAATGCAGCTTTAAAATAATCTCCAGTTATCCCCAGAAGGGAACTACTCCCTGGAAGTCTGTGCAGGAAAGGAAACTTTGAGCATTGACATTGTGCAGACCTTGATGTTGGGGTGCATATCCATCAGAGTCCTCTTGCTGTGCTCACTGTTGATGCCCAGCGCCATCTCCACCTCTTTATAGAGGAGGATGCACACCTTGACGCCTTGTTCCTGCACAGAGACGACCAGAACCAGAAGCAGAATGAGCCACAAACGTACAGTGTACATGTCTGAAACCAAAGGGAGAAGATTGGAGTAGAAGGGACTCTGTACTGCTTTGCGTTTGAGAATCATATCCAGACGCCAGTAAGTGTCCGTGGCAGGCCTCTTCAGGAACAATTCTGGGCTGAGCCTGAGAGAGAGAGAGAGAGAGAGAGAGAGAGAGAGAGAGAGAGAGAGAGAGAGAGAGAGAGAGAGAGAGAGAGAGAGAGAGAGAGAGAGAGAGAGAGAGAGAGAGAGAGAGAGAGAGAGAGAGAGAGAGAGAGAGAGAGAGAGAGAGAGAGAGAGAGAGAGAGAGAGAGAGAGAGAGAGAGAGAGAGAGAGAGAGAGAGAGAGAGAGAGAGAAAAATAAATTCCTGAGTTCACCTCCACACAATAGCAAAATGAAGAAAATAGAGAGTTTGGGTTGGTGCGTTTGGTTGGACGCTCACCACCAGTCAGTGATGAAGATCTCTTCCTTGGCTTGTTCCAGCGCGTCGGCCAGGTCCGCAAAGTACCCCGAGCCGTTCACGTACCTTACAGGAGAACAACAACAATGCGTGTTAGCAGCAGGGGGGGGAAGGTGAACGTTGGACAGCACGCCAATCTCCGGGCCGCCACCACCCGCCCCGCCACGCCACCCGTCTGGTCACCATTTAGTGAGCGTGTTCTCCCGCGGCGTGGCGAAGCCTTCGTAGCGCTGCCACTTGAGGAAGTCGGAGGCCCCCGTGATGCGCTCGATCTCGTGGCTCCACCAGTGGGCCTGGCGGTAGTTGCTGCACTTGATCACCAGGTTGCTACCGAGGAAGGAGGAAGGACTTTAGAGGCAAATCGTACAAATCACTCTATTTGTCACTATTTCACTATTGAAATGAACAAGGGGAAAGGGCAGCATACGCAACGGGACGTGAAATAAGAAAATGTAACGCGATAAAATGGAATTTCTGAAGATCAGATTAGCTTTGTTTACACATAACACATAACATGGAAAGATTATTCGGGCGGAAAAAAAAAACAGCAAACTTGTTCCTTGCTCTCTCAAAGTATGATACGATCCTCAAGGCCCCCGACAAAACTCACACAGGAACACAAAAACCTTGACCTACCGTGTGAAGTTTTCAAAGCACACGCCGTGTTTCGTGTCGGTGTAGGCGCGGCCCACTTTGACCTTGAACTCGGGGTCGAAGAGCAGGACGAAGGAGATGACCCCGTGGTCCCGGTTCATGTACAGCAGGAAGGAGTCCTTGACCACCAGCCAGCGCTTTGACCAGCGGAAGCAGAACCGGTGGTGCCCGGTGCAGTTCAGGCCCTGGATGCGATGACCGCCCGACCTCTTGAAGATCGGCCCCTCCCTGTCACAGAATACATGTGAGCCCGCATGCCAACACACACACACGGGCTCCGGTGCTGGCTTGTTAGTATTCAGTGTTTGTGCCGCTGTGCTTACAGGCCTTTGGGTCCAAGCTCGGTGATGAACGAGAGAGAGCTGATGTCAAGGAACTCCACCTGGAACAAATCAACCTAAGTCAACCACCAAATGCCTTGACAGGAGCTTTCTCCACTCTGCTACTTCCACATGGAACAGCCTTCCTCCTGTGGTTGTTGGAGACGTTACACCAAGGGGTACTCAGGCCTTTAAGAAGAGGCTGAACAAACACCTCCTCAGTATGTGACTGTAATCCTTAAAGCTCAAGGACTTTTTATCATCAACATACTGTTTACATGCTCTGGACTGAGTAGCTGCAGATCATTGATAGGTTCTGAATATACTGTATTCCTAAAACCTGTATCTGCTCAAGCTTAATTAAAAAAAATAAAAAAAAAAATAAAAAAATAAAAAACAAAATACTGTATATATTCACGTCTTGTATGTGTGTGTTGGATGTGTGTGTGTGTGTGTTTCCTGCGTGTGTCCTCACCATGCTGGGATCATTCTTGCAGAAGGCATTGTCCAGCAGTCCATTCAAGTATTCTTCCAGATATTTCTGCAGAGTTACAATCGGGAAGTTTAGCGACTGAATATTAAAAACATGTATTTTTCCAGGAACAAAGATGACTCTGTAGCTCATAAAAATAACAACCGTATCTGTCACATTCTGAAGTATTTATGCATTGTGCATGTGACAAAGATGGAACGGTTTGAGAGTAATGACCCGGAACTGATGAGATTACTCATTACAGCCGGGATAAAGGACTACTGCCCCGTGGACAGACTTGTTCTTCTCTTGAGAACTTTAGGTGCTTGAGCTCTGTTGTGTGGTGGCCTCAGGTCTCAGGCCTCTCTCTCTCTGCACTGTGTCGGTGTGCTGCTGCTGCTGGTGCGTGTGAGGCCTCGGCTCGGGCCGCTGTACCGGCTTGCTGGAGGTTCTCCTCCCCCTGTCGGAGCGGTTGAGGATGGGCATCTCCTCCGACATCGTCCGCAGCTGTTGCCTCTCTTTTGCAAATCTAAAAAGGAGCGTTTTGAATATTCAAAGCAGCCACGGGTAAACACCAGGAGAAATCACAACCGGCAGTAGTGTGGATCTGAACCGCGCCCCTCCTAAACAAATCCCACATCGCCACGTGGTGGGGGCCGGTGAGAGGCCTATTCTAACCTTCCCTTTCCTTTCTTGTCTAAGCAGAGTGGCGCTCCACCCACCTGCCCAGCGGCATGAAGTGCAGCAGCATCTTGTGCTTGTAGAGGTCGCGGTGGAGCTCCTGGAAGCGCCTGTACTTCCTCTTCACCGTCCAGCTGAACGGCCCGTGCGTCAGCCGCACCGTGTACAGCGTGCACACGCTCACCTGGCAGGAACAACAGGGGAGGGGGGGGGCGGGGCCTCGTGTTAGCTTGTGTTAGCTCATGTTAGCTCATGTTAGCTCGTGTCTGCTCGTTAGCGTGCTTGTTAGCGTGCTCGTTAGAATGCTTGTTAGCGCGCTCGTTAGCATGCTCGCACGACGGCGGCAGACCGGCGGCAGAGAAAGACGGAAGTCTGATTTCAATGTTCAAGGAGAGCGTACAGAACAATGAAGGCCTTCTTGCATACTGTATGGAAACTGTTGTACTGCACATAGCTGGGATAGTTCACTGTAGACATACATTTTCTTCCCCTATTTGAATAAGTTAACAATCTGTGAAACACGGATGGCACCATTTGGACGACGCTTGCAGCGTGTCCTAAGATGGTGGCTCCGCGGTTTGTCGTCTTCAAAAAGGTTGTTATCATGAATGAGAAGAATGATGTCGCCTCAGCGATAAGGACACTTCAAACACTCCGCTCATTCAACTATCAGATCAACTACACTTTACCTATCTCTTTATCGTGGAGATACATACTTTAGAGAATGGAAAGTAAATGCATTCATATCACACTTTTCTAACCCGTGGCCACTCAGAACGCCTTACAATAAGAGCCTCATTCAACCATAATTCATCCACTCATCCATCCAACCAATGCGGTGTCAAAAATCCACAAACGCAGCCAGCCAGTCGGTAGGAGTCTGGGTTAGGTGTGTTGGAGGGTTGAACCAGCAACCTTCCGTTTCCCAGACCGCCTGCTCTGCCTCTTGAGTGACTGCCGTCCCTCTTCCAAAAATTGAACCTCCGAACCAGCGAAGGCCTACCTTGGATCGTGTGGTGTATCTCTCCGTGCTCTCCACCCGGCAGGTGATGGGGGCTCCCGTCAGTAACAAAGGCACCCCGATCTCCTTCACGTCCACCAGATGGTGCACCACCAGGAACGGACGGCCCTCTGGGAGATTCAATGACAAGGAGAGGAATTTCTCGACCTCCTCCTGGTGCAGCCAGTTTTATGTGATTCGCGTTATGTCGGGAATGCTACAATAAATTGAAGCCAGCCTTCAAGGACGGCCACGATGATGATGATGGGGCAGAATAGGGAATAGGGGCGAAATAGGACATGTCACACTGGACAGTCAGAACACATTATCATCTGGTGTGAAGGGGTTTAGGATTCAAACCAGTAGCCTCCCTATTGGGTCTGTGAGCAGTCTCGATTCCAGGCGTAAATCAAGCCAAAAAAAATTTGGACCGATCTGAATGTGATCCTGTAGTTTAGGCTGGTTAATGACAGCATCTTTTACAAGCATGCTTGTCCAATCTGCGGAAAGCAGCCATTAAACCTTGCGACAGTCTTTGCACAGTGGGTGAGCGTTGTAAAAAAGTCTTCCGGCGGGTTCCCGGCTTAATTTATGAGTATGTGCATAAGGGCAGCGACGTTTCATTCGGACGTTGTTCCCCTCCTCACCGCTGCTAGTCATGAGGCCGTCCACCTCCTCTTGGCTCAAGTTGTGTTGGTCCTTGGAGAAGCGTCTCATCTCCAGGGTGGGGGCCACGGCGCTGACCGCCATGGGTTCCATCTCGTGCACCTCCGCACTCGCCATCGCCGCTGTCCTCTTGCTGTCAGCCTAGTCTATTTTCAAACCAAACAATGGTGGATGCTTTACATGTCTGTGTGTGTGTGTGTGTGTGTGTGTGCCTGTGTGTGCCTTCATGGATTGAATAGTGCTGCTTTCAATAGCCAAATTCAATCAGTCTTACAACCATCATGTTTGTTAGTTATACAATTGAGTATTTGGTCATACAGGCTAGCATTGCATGTGGATTCATTTTGGGGAATGTTAGTTAGTTTCGTTTGAGCTAATAAGTGATTTTAACCTTGGTTCACTTCATTTTCAAATTCTTTATATTCCCAATCCCTTTTTTCTGAATTAACAATGTCGATTGGCAGCTGTTTCAAATTACATCCAATGCACTCCATTGCCTATGCTCTTGTCTGGCATGCTCCATTCACCCATTCATTAGTCATGTTCACTCAGGTTTCAAATCCATTCATTTCGGAGGTTGCATTTCAAATGTACAAAATGAGGAGAAGACAAACAATCAATATTGTGTGTCATTTCCCTCTCTACACCATTATAACACAACCCCATCTGCCTTGTAAGCACACTGCAAAGTGTCTTGGAAAGCTGTAAAGATGGCCATAATATTTAGGCTATAAACTATCCACCTGGGTGTTAAGTCTGTCAAAACTATGTTCTGACATGTCCCATATATCAAAAAACAATGTATAGTATAGTAGCTCCAGTCCAATTGACCAAACTGGCAGTCATGTAAAACATGGGCAGGAGATTAGGATATGATTAGGATATGCAGTTCTGAGTCCAGGAAGTTCAGAGCATCTAAAAGAACATCTCTGTGGATAAGTAATGTCCATTCCAGAAAACAAGGTAAAAGTAACTGTCATTATTAATCTACAATGATCCACTGATGACTGGACTTTTAAAGTTGGTTGATCTTCGGTATCTTGTAGTATCTACAGTAGCATACTGTGTTGTTCTAACACTTTGATATACTGGAAAATCTGTTTGGATAGTCAGAAAACACAATCCCAAGTCAAGTAGTGTCATTTAAGGTTAACACACAAAAACACACCAAATCATCACAAAACAGGCAAGAAAGAAACCAACTGTCAATTAATCAGTCACTCAGTCAATCAGTTTCACCAAGATAACGACAAGAATGCCGAGTCAACTCTTTGGGACAGGTTTTACTAAAACCTTTCTTAAACCTGCCCCAGTCATTGCGTTACTATGACTTTCTCAATTTGCCTCTACAATTGACTACATTGAATCGTGCACTCGTTTGGTCAAAGATGTGTGCACGCATTACACCACAATGAATTGAGCTGTCAAAACACACGTGTAAGCCTCAAGGAGATATTTTACAAGTCGTGGGAAGCTGGTTTGTGCAGCCCGTGGAATTTCATCCTAACGTTCAACACATGTCATACCGATAAGCAAATCAACTGCCGTAACTTTTACTTTTCAGTGGTCTACTGCGCTCGGCTACGTTTCCTCGCCTGCACCCTTTTCTACTTTTCATACAACACAGTTCAATACATTACGTTGACTGTTATTATCCAGCAGTGTTGTAATGTTAAGGCTCTGGTTATCCAAACGACGATACTGATCTAATGGAGGAAAAAGTCGCACTACCTTGCAATTAAACCCGCATTCTGTAAACCGACCTGGCAGACCACGGAGTAGAACAACAACACACAGAGGGTCTGTGTGCCTTCATATGCATACGTACCTCAAAATGTTAAGCGTACACCCACGATTGATCAGAAACCGAAGGCGATATTCGACCGAAGTAACGAGAATAGCAACAACAAAAAAAGCCAAGCCTAGAAGGAGCCGTTCACCACAACATGTTTCACGAACGACGACGGTGATGCACTTCTCAGGTCCCTCCCAGTGAGGAGCGACGCCTATATACAGGCACTACGCAAAGGGGAAAGAGGAGAAGACTGGGGGAAAGCATCTGTGATAACGTGATAACCACATAGCCTGTACATGCATGCGAATTATTGCAAAGCATCTGTCTGACAAATACATTTTTTTCATGAAATAGGGGAACGCAGTGGACCATCTGTTTGCGAGAGCCAGAGCCTTTTCCACGTCACGTACTTTGCGTGAGAACCCCACTTTGCAGCCCACACTCTACGTAGGAGTAGCTGCTGGTGCGCAGGCCTAAAGAAACAGGACAAGTTGAAACTCGACTGCATCCGGACACAGAATACCAATGGGAATGGCATTCCTTCAATTCAGTGGAGCTTCGTGGAAGTCCCCGTGGTAAATCTGGGGACTCGCACATTCTCAAGAAAGCGCAAGAAAAAATGACTGCAACTGTCGCGTTTGTTAATGCGCTGTGCCGATTTTCATTGCGAGGTCAGGCTGAGTCGTAGATAAATCAGAAATCAGAAATCGTTTAATCATAGATAGTACAATATTCTACATAATTATGTATTATATAATTATATATAATTAATGATTTTGTATATATAACTTTTGATTTATTTAATTAAGTGGTGGCAAGACTGCCCTCATCGGCTCCTTTTAATAATGATAAGCCTGTCATGATTAAAGACCTTCAAAATAAAACCAGAAGAGGGTAAGGTATGACATGGAAGAGAAGTTTGCTCTAAGCTCAATGGGGCCCTCTACTGGACACACAGATGCACAGTTGATGTTAGTTACAAAGGATAAGGATTTCAAATAATACAAATAAGAGATTGCCCTTTTCAACAAAAATATGTACAATAATCTATGCATCCGTAATATTAATATCATCATAAAAATATTCAATAACAAAAACTTTTCCTTTCAAATGAACTCAAATGATTCGACATAAGAAGCAATCAATCAAACAAGATAATTATTTTTACTATATTATTACTACGACTACTACAATGTTAACTTGTAAACATAGTCGAGCATGTTATCAATACTGTTAAAACAGCCATGGACGCACTGCTACCAGAGGAGATTTTTACAAGCATATATATATATATATATATACACGCAATATATATATACACACAATATATATATATACACACGACGTTGGAGGTCATTCACAGGTCAGGGTCCTTAAAAGAGCCACTTCAAACATTTTGCCCGTGCATTTTATTTTTAATGGCCAACGCTTCAGCATACCAACAGAGTTGCTTCAGCCTTCTGTCCCAGTGGCTTTAGTTAGGCCTATTCCTGTCTGCGAAATGTTAACGGTTTCTCTCGCTCACTTGTTCATGTTCAATCTGCAATCTGTTTCTGGAGCTGCTTTGCATTCAGTCATGCGCAAAATGTTACAGCCAATAGTGTGACAGTATAAAAAAAAAAAGTCACGTATTTTGTTAAGTTGGTTTGCAATGTTCACAATCATCATAGATGTAATAGATGTATGACTGAAAAAGAAGGAACAATATTCAAGGTCATTACATTAACTGTTGTTTTATTCAAAGTTTATACATGCAAAAGTATTAGATTCACTTAAAATAAATTCAGTTTTTTATAAATGTATTGTTTCAAGTTTTTTTTCAATTTCAAGTACTTGCTAAGTCTAACATTATGTTGCTCAAACTTAATACAATTTACCGTGAAACTCAAAAAGGAAACATAACATTTTCGTAAAAAATTATGATCTCATATTGCGGCAACAACATTACATAAAAAAAAAAAAAAGCTTTGGTACTTCATCTGGTATTGTGTACTACTTGATTCTGTATTCACTTGCTTGGTGTGTTTTTGATAAACCGGGTATCACAGAAGACCATGACGATCAGGGGGGCATCGAACACACATCCCAGAATCTCCATCAGAGACATTACAGTGTGTATAATGTGTAATACAATACAATGGAATACATTATTTTAGAAAAATAACCCTTGTTTTACCAGCCTCCACAGTCCTCGACCAGTTGGCAGCAGGTGAGTAGGAACCACAGAGCACTGAGAGAGTGCGCTGTAAGGCTGTGTGTGTTAAATTATAACTCATGACTCTTATCAGGGCAACCTCGTTTCCACGGTAACACATCTGCCCCCCCTGCCCCGCCACCACCACCACCACCACCACCACCACCCGCAGCATGGGGGCTATGTGCCAGGTGTGTTGCCATACGTAACCCCCGACGCACCCCTAGAACTGGTTACGAGAGAATACAAACATAAATCAAAACAAAGCTTGGTACACGGACTGGGCTGGGCTTCTGAACGGAAGGCCGGGCAGCCGGGTGTCCAGACCAACCTGCCTCTCCAGAGGGCTCCCGGTGAGGTCACCATTGGCACGGCTTAGAGTGTGCTCCATGTTTTGCCCCGGTCGGCTGTTTAGGTTTCGGCCGGCACAAACTTCTTGGATTGGCCGGGAAACGGGAACTCTGGCACCTGGTTGAAGTGGCCGGTGAAGAAGATGGCCACCGTGCCCAGGCTGAAGAGGAGCAAGGCCACCCAGAAGCACACCTTGTCCACCATCTTGCCAATCAGCACCCAGCTCTCCATTTCCTGTTTGGATAATCAGAGCAGGAGGAGAAGGAGTTGAGGAGGAAGCACACATCTCTCCTGGGAACCCCCGGGGGCGGGGGCGGGGGCGGCGATACTGACCGAGCCGATGTCGTTCTGCTGCCGCTTGCTCTCGGCGATGAAGTTGCACGCGTCCACGCACTGCTTGATCTCCGGCGCGGCTTTGGCCAAGCTTTTGTACAGGTTAGCTGTGCTGCTGACGTCTATCGTGTCCTCTGGAGGGGGGGGGAGGGAGACCACTTCAGGTGGACCGACCGACCACAGCGACGGAACAGAGCAGCAGTACAGCAGCAGCAGCAGGCTGCGATATCACTAGCAACTGTTGCCAAGCTGCTGGCTGAATACAATTTGCTCATATCGTTTGTTTTAACAGTTACGCCATAAAAGGAAATGCTTTTCCCAACGAGCTCAGATGGCTCGTATTTAATAAAATAATGAACTAAAATGCACCACGCTACATGTAGAATTTAAACTCTGAAGCGCTGAGATCCCCCCTCTTTGTTCACAGTGTCAGCCGGCGCCTCCTCAGCGCTCGGGGGGGCTCGCTCACCGAAGGAGCGCGTGAGGCCGTGCCTCTCCTTCTGCTTGTCGAACAGCATCTCGCTGCGCGGCTGCTTCAGCACGTACTCCTCCGCCCGCTGCATCAGGCCGAAGGAGCTGCGGCGGCGCTCGCGCACCCCGTTCACCTCCGCCGGCACCTCCGTGTCGTCCACCAGCGGCGCCATGCCCAGGAAGCGCGGCACCAGCTCCAGGAACACCTGCGCCGCGGCGCCGCGCAGCCAGAGACAGGCAGTCGGTTGGCGGGACGTAACTTAATTTCCTGAGTTTTCCTTGACAGCCATGTTGTTGATTCACATACATTTTGGAGGTTTAGGATATGGTGAGTGTGTGTGTATGTTCGGTGTGTATGTATATGTTGATGGTTGGGACATATATACATATATATTGATGGTTTGGGACATAGTGAGTGTGAGTGTGTGTGCGTGTGCGTGTGCGTGTGCGTGTGCGTGTGTGTGTGGTCTACATAAGTGTTTGATGGTTTGGGGCATGGTGTGAGTGTGTGTGTGTGGTCTACATATGTGTTTGACGGTTTGGGACATGGTGTGAGTGTGTGTGTGTGTGTGTGTGCGAGGTCTTCATACATGTTTGATGGTTTGGGACATGGTGAGTGTGTGTGTGTGTGTGTGTGTGTGTGTGTGTGTTGGGTCTACATACGTGTTTGATGGTTTGGTACATGGGGAGTGTGTGTGTGTGGTCTACATACGTGTTTGATGGTTTGGGACATGGTGAGTGTGTGTGTGTGTGTGTGGTCTACATACGTGTTTGATGGTTTGGGACATGGTGAGTGTGTGTCTGTGTGTGTGTGTGTGGTCTACATACGTGTTTGATGGTTTGGGACATGGTGAGTGTGTGTGTATGTGGTCTACATACGTGTTTGATGGTTTGGGACATGGTGAGTGTGTGTGTGTGTGGTCTACATACGTGTTTGATGGTTTGGGACATGGTGAGTGTGTGTGTGTGTGTGGTCTACATACGTGTTTGATGGTTTGGGACATGGTGAGTGTGTGTGTGTGTGTGGTCTACATACGTGTTTGATGGTTTGGGACATGGTGTGAGTGCTGGGACTCCTCAGGGAAAAGTTGAGCACCACGATTTGGTTGGTGGCGATGAGTGTGGTGACGCACATGACGAAGATGATGTACCTGAGGGAGGGAGCATTAAGATAGGGAGTGTTTGAGGAGATAGTGTGTGGAGGAAGTCTCACTCATCTCACTATGACACTAATCACTTACACATACACGCACACACACACGCGTGCGCGGCACACACACACACACACACAGACTTCATGGGATTTTTTTAACCAGTAGGACAGATAGGAAAGTAGGTTGAAAGAGGGAAGGTACGACACGTAGCATAGGATCGCAGGTCAGAAGCGATCCTGCTGGCTCGCTACAAGGGTTACTGCCTACTGAATTAGTGCTGTACCTGGTTGAGCCAGCAGCTACTGATTCTGTTCAAAATGAATACAAATCATGATTACTCCATGAACCTCAAGCACAACTCAACACTGAGGTGGAGAACCAGGGGAGATGCACACCACATGGATCCCTGCTGGGTTTATTCCTGAAGATTATGCAGGACGATTTGGATTAAAGGGGCGTTACACTACAGAGGATGTGTTTGAAACATCTCTTGACTTTTCAAATAGCCCAGCAGTTTGAATCAGTGACATCATCATGACTAAACCTAACACTAGGTCATAGTTCAACAATCCTTTTGGTGACTCACTTGCCAATGAGAGGAACCGACAGCGATGTCTCCGGGACCTTCTGCGCATGAGGAACAGGAAGACAGTCTGGGCCAGCAGCACAGAGATGGCCACCGTCAGCTTCTGTCCACCGGCTGTAAACAGCGTCGGGGGGGGGGGGGGGGAGAGAGACAAGAAGGCGGCCATATTTGGGTGTCTAGATGTGGTAGGACAGCCGGGCCTATCATTGTGGTGCTACTAAACAAAACAAACCTGCGTTTGGTTAGTGGAACACACAGTGTAGACAGAGGGCAGAGCAAAAGTCAAAGCAGCAACTCGTGTACAAAAAAACGACGTTTGCACAGAGGACAGACTGCCAGTCTTCCCGAGCCTATGCTGACAGCTGCACGAAGCTGGGGTTCTTTGACTGTCATGCCGTCATAATCATAGCGTTCTGCCATAAAACAAAATTAAGTAGCTTGGTGATCAGCTCGAGCCAAGAAAGGTGTTCCTGAATAAAACAAGTATTATAAAGCTCTCAAAATGTCTATAATATATATGGTAGAGGAGCCACTTTAAAGGGAAAATGTCACACACGCTATTTTGTAATATAAGGAGAGTACGCTTCATGCATGCATTCCAAATCATCGTCTGTAAGGTCAACACTGGTTCCCCCCCGAATAATATCACACAAATATTGAACATTGACGTCATCTGTCATGGATTTACATTGTCCATTGGTCCATTTCTTAGAGCATTTGACATCAATATGGATGTCAAACTCTCATAACAGTCTCTCCTGCTTCAACAAAACAGGCGTTACCATTGGAAGCTGCCAACATTACTTCCTTTTACCCATTCTGCCGAAGAGCATTTAGCATGCGGCCGCCTTGCCACAAACATAAACGAATTAAGCACTTCACAGGTCAGTACGGAGTTTGTGGACAACGTAGCAGAAGCATGTGGACAACATAACAGGATTCACCATACAAGTACCCATTACTAGCGCAAAAACCAAAGTGCCGATGTTTACATTTGCGCTCTACAAGGGGTGTTCAAGCAAATCCCCCGTCAGAATAGGGGGGGGGGGTAAATGACACTGGGAACGTCTGCATCACGTAAGCACGCCAGCACTGACCCTGGCAGGCAGGAAGTAGGCCAGGACGACCAGCGAGGAGATGAGGGAGCAGGGCAGGATGACGTTGATGATGTAGAAGAGCGGCTTCCTCTTGATGATGAGGTTGTATGAGATCTCCTGGTACTCAGAGTCATCGGGGCTTGTAGCGCTTGTTGATACGCTTCCTGGCAGGCCGGTGCACGATGGCCCCACTCGCCGTTCTCTGAGGGCGGGGGGGGGGGGGGGGGGGGGGGGGGGGGGGGGGGGGGGGGGGGGCGAGGGGGGGGGGGACGAAAGGGTGGAGTTTTAGGGGAGGAGGACGGGGGGCGTGGGGTGGGGGTAGCGATGTGCGGAGAAGGTGTGGAAATGATGACGACAGAACTGTGGTGTGGTGTTTAAGGGATGTGTCACAGAGTACAGATACGGATACTTTTACTGGACCCGGCTTTTCAAAGGATGTCAGGCGATGCAGTGTCTAGTGATAATAGTCTCGTTGCTATGGTGTCAGGTTCCAGGAATTAACCATAAAAATGGGATTGAAGTCCGACGTCTGCAGTCTATTGTTGACCGAGATGGCCGAGAGGCCTGCCTCTTAATCACGTGTGTCTAAGATGCACTCTACAACGCTTTGACTAAAGAATATGATGGTCATTTATTGATCCCAGATGGGAAATACAGTAATAGAATATTGCTCATATAGACATTGTCTGTGGTCGTAATTCTGTTTAGTTAAGTTTGCCAAGCCCTTAATTTACAGGAGAGGAAATTGTACAACCTTTTTTTTCATATTACATTAGATTACATCGTTCCTATGATACTTTTAGTGCATGTGAATGAACATATTTTGACGTTCATGGACCCCACCAAACCTCTCCTACTGTTACCAATTTACTGTATCAGTACCACGGCAGAGTGCGGTGTCGAGCGGCGTAAAATTATGCAGCAAATCACCATCCCTGAGGCCCATTAGTGATGGAAAAGGTCACCGGGTTGCCAGGCCCATTCACAAACACGTGAACTGACACGCACAGCTGTCGAGGCACACGGCTGGACCTCTCCACCAATGAAAGCTTTCAGCCCCGTTGTTCTAATGTAGAAGTCGTAAAAAACAGCCATAATCTCAAAGGCTTTCACAGGCATCCCTCGCAGGCCCGTCACTTCACGGGCGGCAATCGCAAAGAGACAGGACACAAGGGGGCAGTGCCTACATGGGACACCGGCTCTGACGTGGAACTAATAGCTAACGTGGCAGCCAGCCTGGACACTCACAAACACTGTGGTGTCAGTGTTTGTGAGTGGAATGTGTCTGCATACATGCGTGTGTGTGTGTGTGTGTGTGTGTTTATTCATGCACCTGTGAAGGCCTCAGGGTCAATGTCCACCCATTCAATAGTCTCCCCCGTTCCCCGATGGCCAGGATAAGGTTTAGTTCATTGGCCGTGTACGTCTGGGACCTGCAGGGGAACAAACACTTTAAAAATAAAAAATAAATCGCTGGATTCACTCAATCACTGGATTGATTCACTCATCCGATTTCCACACTTTATCAACACAATCACTAGACCCGCTCAACACTGGATTCACTCAACCACTGGATTCAATCGATCACTACATTCTCTAAATTGCTGGATGTCACTCACTGGATTCAATCACTTCAGCTATTGATTCAGTGATTCACAGAGTGAGTGAGGACCACACACACAAACTTGATCTTCATATCAAGTTAAGTCCCTCTACCCTACCGAAATGCACAGAGCAGCAGTTCTGACGGGGGACCGACACAGTTCACATCAAGCCAGGCCCTCGGTCCTACCTGAACACCAGGCTGCAGTTCTGATAGTCGAAGGGAAGAAGAGGTGATCTCTATGGCGCAGTGGGCTGCGGTAGATGGCGGGCGGCAGCCAGTACATGCCGCCGGAGGAGAAGATCAACACGTTGGCGTAGTACGCCACGTCAAACTTGCCGTCGATGCTACAAGCGACAGGAGACATAGTACTGTAATCGCATTCATGATATTACTGTTATAGAAAGTATGAGTTGAAAGCATTGCCCTAAAAGGAGACATTGCAAGCAGATGTGTAAGGCAATGAAAGGCTCCTCAACACGCGCACACACACACACACACACACACAAGTGCACGCACTCACACACACACACACAGACACACACACACACAAGTGCACGCACTCATACACATACACACACACACAAACACACACACGCACACACATGCACACACACACGCACGCACGCACACACACACACACACACACACACAGATGCTTATGCACGGCACGCACCACACACACACACACACACACACACAAACACACACACACACACACACACACACACAGGCATGCAGACACACACACAAACCAATGCATCCACACGCAAACATGCATCCAAGATGTTGCTACCACATTGCACATACACTCATGCTGCCATGTACACATTCACACGTTCACGGCCCTCCACAACCACATACACGGTGGGCTTACTTGTTCTCAAGGACAATGTCAGGGAGCCACACGGTATGGTACGGCACACGGATAATTTCTATCCACATAGTATTTAGCCGGTGTCCCAGGAGAGGCGATAATCAGTCCATTGCTGTGTAGGTGACATTGGAGAGGGAGAGGGAGAGCATTGGGAGGGAGAGAAAAGAGAGTTTGTCACCTCTGTGGTAAATATAACCAAAACAAAACAAGCGCTTATAGAGCGTGAATCAAATGTCCGCCAGTGGGACACGGCTCCCGAGTGTCCCCTGCTGCACAGCAGTGAACAGGGACGCGGTTCAGACACACACCGTGTACACACACACACACACACACACACACACAACGATGCAATACAAAGTGTGCCGGAGACTCACAATCTCAATCCATACGTTGGTGGTAAGAGTTTCTTCCTTCTCATTCTGAGGAAACAAAACCAAAACAACAAAGTGACATAACGGTCCAACCCGACATGTCAGCTGTTTGGGGACTTTAAAGAGGTAAATATGCACAGGAAACAATAAGGACGATAACTTTGTGTAATACTTAAAGGGAAAAAAGGGGAACGTGAGCAGCTAGGCTGATGGTTTAACACATCTGTACTACGCTTGTGTGCAATCAATATAATCATCAATCTGTCATTGATACGATAAAACTGAAGTTGAATTAAGGGATCAGGACGGTGTAGTGGCTAAGGCTTTGGACTCTCAGACAACAGGTACTCTTTGGCTGAGAGTTGACCGTCTATATGGAGGCCGCCTTGTACAAGATGCCTGACCCCTACAGGCTCCTTAATGACAAATTGCCTTGCATAAAAGTGTCTACTCAATACTAAATACTAAATACTAAATACTAAAGTGACCTGAAAGAAACGCACCCTGAAACAGCTCAAATCAACCTGGGGATTTTGATCGCTTTTTATCATAATCGCTTTGGATTTGGATTCTCAGTCCATTTACACTAGTCTCAACTACAGCAATGGCAGCCCTGTAATAGTTACTCAGGGGGGCTAGCTCGTAGGGCTCTTCCCATGGGGGAGGGGGGTCTTACCAGGGAGATGAGGTTGGTGAGGGTCAGTTTAAATCTGGACCTCCACCTTATCCTCTGGATTCTCCACGGGCCGGATCTGCTTGGTGTAGCCCGTGAACAGGTCTCGGATCAACTCCACCTCCTGGTTACCATCCACCCCTGCAGGCAGGCACACAAGAACACATTAAGGATCCGTGTGTGTGTGTGTATGTGTGTCTGGAGATGAGTGTATATGCATGTGTGTGTGTATGTGTGTGTGTGTGTGTGGTGTGTGTGTGTGTGTGTGTGTGTGGTGTGTGTGTGTGTGTGTGTGTGTGTGTGTGTGTGTATTGCACGCACGCGGCTGTTTTGATTCGATTCAACTTTGAAATACGTGTTACATTCCTGTAGCCAGTCTGGAAATCCAGTCTATCGGTGTCCAGTCTATAAGTTGGACTCACCAGCAGTTACCCTGCCGGTAGATAAGTTGAAGTACGCGGTCGGTACCATTACGCAGCAAATCACCACCGAGTTAGGACGCGCGACCGCCACGCCGAACCGCTAGCAGAGAACACGAGAACACACACAAGAGACGGCAAAGCAAAGCTTGTCTGGGGGGGGGGGGGACAGACAGACTTACTCTGTAGGCAGCGGCACCCCGAGCACCATCAGCACGGAGAGTATCCGGGGAGAGAGACCCCCGGCCATCGTGTCGCTCAGTCGAAGACCCGGAGTAAAGCAGAGGTTATTTCGACAAGCTCTGCGCCCCCTTCTCCCGCCGTCGACGTCGACCCCCCCCTCCACCCCCCCCCCCCAGCCCTCCCACCAACCCCCCCCCCCGCCACCCTCACCCCCACCCCCCCCCCCCCCCCTACCCCCACCCGGATCCTGCAGGCCCTCGTCTGTCTCTCACAGCTGTCGCTCAGCCCGTCTCCGGTTACACAGCAGCCGGGAAGCACTTAGCTTTAATACGTCGCACCGCGGGCCCTCCTCGATAATTCATCATGATCACTATTACGCACCGAGTGTGCACCGCTGTGGTGCGAGACGCAGAGGCCCCCGCGGTGTGGCACAACGCGTAGGCTCTGATAGAGACACCTGTGTGAAGACCATGTCAAACTCTACCAGGGACCACAACAGGCCTGCTTGGAGGCCTGCTACAGCGCTAAAAGGGTCGGTTTACAGTCTTAATCTTTCAACTGTTGCCAGAGACCACTATAGCCTCGCGCTGCACATGTTGAAAGTGTTGATGACTTTTCAGATTGCTCTGTTTTATTGTGTGTGTGTGTGTGTGTGTGTGTGCGTGCGTGTGTGAGTGTATCACTATTCTGGAGGAATTATTCAATGAAGAGAGTAAGGATGTAGACAGGCAGAGTGTATATGTCTGGGTGGAGACAGAGAGAGAATGTATATGTGTGTGTGTGTGTGTGCGTGTGTGTCTGAGACTGGAGAGAGGAGAGAGATGAGAGAGAGAAGAGAGAGAGAGGAGAGAGAGAGAGGAGAGAGAGAGAGAGAGAGAGAGAGAGAGAGAGAGAGAGAGAGACTGCGTGTCTGTGTGTGTGAGACAGACACTGAACCTCCAGTGGGGCAACTGACCAAGGTGAACAGCTGACTGTGTCGTCTTGGTTCCAATCTGCTGCAGTGCATCCTGGGTAATAACACATACAGCATCTTGCAGGGCACTATGGATGGGGTCTTCCACCCAGGCTGGATTTAAGTGTGTGTGTGTGTGTGTGGCTCAACCACAACAACAATGAACCAATTAACTCATTTTTATATACCTTTATCGACCAGATAAAGGAGTATCTGGTTGATTACAAAGGCCCTACATTGTTTAATTCACAGAAATCATTAATCTAGTTTAAAAAAGAGAGTAAATAAATAAATAATAATAATAATGACATCTTTGCAAAAAAAATTGACTTTTCGTATATGTTCAGATAGTGCAAATCAACGTCAAAGATCCCTGAAATAATAATAAAATAATAAAAAACGGACCAATTTCAAAAGGGACCTCGTCCTGTTTCACAGGCTCGGTCCCTAAATATATACATATTGAAAATTAATAAAAGCAGTGATGCAAACGGGCTGGAGCATGCTATAATGTAGCCTGTTGTCCACTTAGTGACATTTGGGTTTCGTAAGGTTTAATGTACGTCTAATTATAGTAGCCTATGTTAGTGAAATGGAGATGATCTCCTTGGAGGTAAATGGAAACTCAAGAATGCCGGTTATGTGTTTGGCGGTTGGCAGCAAGAGGAGCGCTGAGTTTATTTATAACTCAATTTCAACGTTTGAAAAAAACGAATTCTTAAAAGGGATATGTTTGCGTGTGTACATTCTAACGGTTTATTTACGTGCCATTCATCAATGATTTGTAGAATAAAACCTTCACGTGATCATAAGATGGTGTGTCATGATTGTGTTTCCAATATTCAGTATTCGTTTCTACAGATATGTGTGGGCTACGGGGTTGGAATGTAGTTCACTATGGTATTTCTTGGACTGGTTTCGTGTCGTTTCTTCATTCATACCTGAGCAGATATCGAGACATCATTCTTGCAGTCGCTTCTTTTGTTTATGTTCCGTCTTTGCATCCTTGTTGCCACATGACACAGAGAATATCATCCAATCAGAGAAGTGGGAGTATACCTCGGAGCGCCTGTTTCTCTCTCTTATTCATTTATTTATTTGATTAAAATATATCGCATATAGGCCTATACACAGACAATCGAATCAACTATTGATCGAATATAATTAATAACATCCGATTTTTTTAAGTCCAACGTGACCACTGAAAGGCATACACTAAGCATATTTCTATATTCTGTATTCCTATAGGCCTATAGTGTATATTTTCATTTTGATTGAGAAATAAACGATAAATAAATTGATAGAAGTTAACCATTTATGCCATCTAGATTTAGACACCTAGCCTACAGCCTGCATCACTCATGACAATTCTCAATAAAAAAACAACAACAAAAAACATTTAGATCTCAAATAATATAGCCTACAATAATGTTTCACCTTCTTCTGCAAATGTACTTTAGTAAGTCGCTTTGGATAAAAGCGTTAAATGCCCTAAATGTAAATGTAGGATAATGTAATGTTGCAGGCAGCTCACTGCATCGGGTTTAAGTGTGTGCTTCACCTCACTGTGTGCTTCACCATCACTGTGTTCTGAGTGTTCCACTAATTCACGATTGGTTAAATGCAGAAGACCAAATTTCCCTCACGGGATCAAATCAGTAATTCTTTCTTCTCTTAAGTGGGATACACATGAATAACATAGACACAGGACTTGATGTTAGTTTTAATGGAGTGATGCAGGCTACCTGGCACACTGATCAGTACAAGTGTTACTAAGTCTGAGTCAGAAATCAAGCAGTATCTCGTTGTCTGTCATCTGTATGGCTGTTTTTGCTGAGGCAAATCCACACAAAAAAATCGTAAACGAGTATTATCATCTCTTTCATGTTGCAGAACAATTAAGATACGTAGACAACAGCCTGAACAGGTGAGACTGTAGTTGAGACTGAAGAGCCTTTGTTTCCCCATCCGCATCGATGTTAATTCGAGTGACAGCTGTCCCAAGACGAGGGGATACATGAAGTACAGACCGAAGGAAAAAGTGATTAAGTGGATACAAAGTAGGCTATCTATGTCACAATAGCTGGATGTATATGATAGTTGCCAGTATTGACGGTACTGTGGAAGAATGGTCAACATATTTAGAGGATACTTGAGCTGTATTACTTGGCCAAAGACAGTTAAAAGACACGAGATCAGCACGAGGATGAGCCCATTGCGGACGTGCTCCGGAGGCTGCTGCCCGGACGGTGCGGGCGGGACCGTAAACTGCGGAGTTGCAAAATGTATTCCGTGACAGAGCGAGATCATGTATAAAACGGCTTTTGACAATGAAAGGAAGTGAAAAGGATCTGACACAATAGGACTGCTCGAGAAATCGCCGCGTCAATGGAAATCTTTGCAAAATATGCAAATAAGCTACACAGGAAAGGCACGTGACAGGAGAGTGCTCGGAAAAACGTTTTTTTTTCTTTATTTTTTTTCGTAAAACGAAATTATATATCACGCATTCGGTGTGGGTGGGAAAGTCACGTGACTGCAGATTGCTGGTTCAAAGAAAGACAGTGTAATATAAAGTATACACGTACAGAAAATGCACAATTCAGAGTAGAATGCGAGTTATTCAAAATCAACAGGAAAGTGAGACAGAAATGTCAGGTCAGGCCACTGAAACATAAACAAGTGATTCAAACGGAGCAGAGTTGTCATGACTTGAACTCCGTTCAAGGGGCGGGAGCGTTAAATCATTGGTGAGGACGAACAGGGAGAAACGGGGAGGAACACTACAGATGGAGTTGGATGCCGGATCTGTCCTCTCCGTGACTTCTCACAAAGAGCTTGTAAAAACCCATCCCAGCTGTGCAACTGACTCCTTCACCTCAGTGATGCTGAAAACGCACACAGGGCAGAAAATATCACCTATGAGTCAAGCACTGTGAAACTCGACAACCACACACAGAATTATACGTGATGAATGGAGGTGTACTCTTTAGTTGGGCGTAAGACAGCAAAGGCACCCTGAAACACATGGAAAGCAGCGATCATACTCAAGGCCAAGGCATTCTCTCAAAGCCAACTCCTGTGACTGGGGCTACTCCAATTGTACCTGTAGTCAGTCAGACGTTGTCCTTGTACGTCACCATTTGTGGTGATGTCAAGGTCACAGTAAATCCTGCAATACATGCGGACCAGTATCACCCCTCCTGTGCACTGAAGACAAATTTGCATCGCTGGCACGCAGAGGGTGATTTTCAAGATTGACTTGCTCGGGCAAGCCCTACAAACGGAGGGAGGTATCCCGGAAATATCTGCCCAAAAGACCTGTTTCAGTCCGCCAGGCTTCGTGCCATGAAAGTGCTCTCAGTGATCGCGTGCGCCCAGAGTCATTTGAATGACGAGGATGAGCATTGTAACGGAAGCTGATGACGACACGCCTGGCAGACCTACAGGTGGTGCAGTCAAAGGCTGGAGGAGTATGCGCTGACAGCCAGCGGGGTGGACCTACTTCAACGATACTTGTAGGGAGGTCGGTCTGCGGTTACACCATGAACCTGCAGCTGACCGTGAATGGATAACCAGCTCCTGGCGACCCCCCCCCCCCTCCCCCGGTCTTCCCTGTCAGCCTACCGTCACGAGACGACTGGCCCAGACTCCAGCAGTGCTGGTTCATGACCCCCTGAGATCCCTTGAACACGCATTACAACAACACAAAAATGGATGCTTGGCGTTGCCATGTTGTGTCAATTGCTGTTGTCAACGGGGCGCAGGCAGAGCACTCAGGAGTCTGTAAGGGAGGTTGCACATGACAGGTCACCACAGGCTCGTGGTAATAGTTTAATCAGCCTGTTTCTGCCCACAGCGATGCCGTGATTCTCCGATTAGCGAGTGTGTGTGTGTGTGTGAGACGAGCTTTGTGCGAACAAATATTTCAGTTGTTCCAAGCGGGGGGGGGGGGGGGGGGGGGGGGTCACATGTCCCTCACATGGTCTTTCCGTGTTCCTTCCCCGCCGCCACCCGCCTCAGTTTAGACGTCACCTTTTCGTCTGCGGCGTGGAAAAAAAAAAAACATAAAGGGGACGAACACCCCCCCCCCCCCCCCCCCCCAAAAAAAAAGAAAAGAAAGACCCCATGACCAGAAGCCCCTCCTCCACTCTCTCTCCTTGCCACTGATGAATGGCCCTGCCTTTCACTTTCCCCCGGCCTCGCCCCCCCCTCCAACCCCAGAGTAGAGCGCCTCTCGCCTCATGAGCACACATGTGCTCCGGATTGTTCCGTTGGGTTCAGTGTCCTGCGGCCCCCTTCCCCCCAACGGCTCCAGCAGGAGACCCCCCCCCCCCCCCCAACCCCCCCAGCATATAGGAATCAACCAGGGTCTGTTCTGCACTGATCACACACACACACACACACAGATACACAGGGGGTGGGAGGGACCACCGTTCACCGAGTCCAGCTTCGTTCAGCAACACAACAAGGCAGACTTTAGACCCGCGTACGGAGACTCAGCCGGTGCAAAGGGCCGCCGCGCCGCTCCGTGTCTTCTCGAATCCGTGGCGGCGGCGGCGCTACGCTACACTAACACACATCACTCCACAGCAGCGCCGTGTGGTTTGTCTTCTTGTACAGCTGCACTCCACACGAGAGATGGAAAGAGAGAGGGAGATGGGGGAGAGAGAGAGAGGGAGAGAGAGAGAGAGAGAGGGAGGGAGGGAGAGAGAGAGAGAGAACACATATTCTATTTTGAACAGAATAGAAGAAATAGAGGAATAGAGGAAATAGAGGAATAGAGAAAATGGAGAGGGGGGGGGGGGGGGGGGGTGAGGGCCAGAGAGACAGATATATAGACACAGATTCTGTGTGAACCTGAAATAGACACGACGCAGGGAGAGAGATAGCGAAAGAGAGAGAGAGGAGACAGAAGGGAGCGAGCGAGAGAGAGAGAGAGAGAGAGAGAGAGAGAGAGAGAGAGAGAGAGAGAGAGAGAGAGAAGAGGAGAGAGAGAGAGGAAGAGAGGGAGGGGGATACATAGATACAGATCCTGTGTGAACCGGGAACCGAGCGGAGGGCCGCGGGGGTGGCCGTGCCCCAGCTGTGGGAGAGGAGAACAGCCCCGACGCAGACCCTGTCATTCATTAACCGCCATGAGGAGTTGTTGACGTTGTCTCTGGATCCTCGGACACAGTGGTGGGGACTGGGGGTGCGCTGGCCGCCCCGAGCGGTGTTGCCTGACGCAGCCCTGCTGGCAGAGATAAAACATGGTTACCGAGAGCAGACAAACAGATCAATAGCTGGTGTTCTCAGGGAGACCGACGTGCCCCTAGACCGCCTCGACCCGCGCTATTCCTACACGACTCCTGACTGAACGGCCCCTTTGTCTCAGTTACGTTCCCAGGCAGATGTGTGTTTGTGACAGGGGAGGTGTCCATTTTGGGGGCTTTGTGCGTACGTGTGTGTCTGTGTGCGTATGTATGTGTGTGTGTGTGTGTGTGCGTATGGGAAAGAGAGACCCAGAGAGAGAGAGAGATACTGTATACAGAGAGTGGGAGTGGGAAGGGGTAAGCCAAGGGTGAGAGTGAGAGGAGAAGACCCAGACCAGAGTATTTACTCTGGCCGGCCATATAGCTCGCATGTATGGGAGATGTTTCAAGCCAAAGGGGGGAGGGTTACTGGCGTTCAGGACAGCCGGTGTTTGCCGTTATCAGCAAGCGTGGTAATCTCTGAAACCTCGCATTGAACAACTCAGCGAAACACAGGACAAACAAGCAAGAGAGAGAGAGACTGTCTGTGTGTGTAAGAAGACAATAATTCAATGAGTGACCAACAACACTCGACGACCAAAAGGGAAAAACAAAGAAGGCTGTGACTGTGGACCCAGGAGAGGTTCAGACTCCAGCGGGTCCTGGGCTTCTTCAATCGGAAGAAGGAAGCGACTGTTCCTCCTCTTGTCCTTTTTTTTTTGTTGTTGTGTGTGTGCGTCTGCTTGTGCGTGTGTGGCCGTGGGTGACCGCATGTGCGTGCGTGTGTGTGTGTGTCGCCGAGATTCGGAGGAGGAGCATCGGGGCGAAGAGACGTGAGAGGAAAAGGGGGGGGGGGGGGGGGGGGTGTAGGAGCGTGGTGGTGGTGGGAGTGTGGGGGAGGCGGTGGGGCGGAGGGAGAGAGGGAGGGAGGGTGGTGGTGGGGGTAGAGGAGGGTGGGTTTTGAAGAAGCAGGGGACCAATCGGGAGTAATTGTGGTGTGGACAGCCAGTGCAAGGAACTCCAGGAAATCTGATGTGAAACCAGAGAGAGACAGAGAGAGAGACAGAGAGACAGAGAGAGAGAGAGAGAGAGAGAGAGAGAGAGAGAGAGAGAGAGAGAGAGGAGAGGAGAGAGAGAGAGAGAGAGGGGGGGGGGGGAGACCCAGAGAGCCAGATCAGGAGACGGAGAGAGAGACAGAGAGAGAGAGAGGGAGAGAGAGAGAGAGCAGGAGGAACGGATCAGAGAGGGACTGAATGCAGCCGCGGCAGAGGAGAGGAGAGCGAGAGCATGGGTGTGAAGAGCAAGGCTGCCGCTGCGATCGTCATTCTGCTGCTGTTCCTCGGCTGCTTGTGGCTCCGTGAGTACTCCCCACCCCGACCACCCCCCCCAACAGCCTCCCTCCCCCCCTGTAACACCCCTTACAGGGGTAACCAGCACGTGTTCCTGTGTGTGGGGTCTCGTGTGCATCTGCCTGCGTCTGTGTCTGTGAGTGTGTCTGTGTGTGTGTGTGTGTGTGTGTGTGTGCGAGAGAGAGAGAGAGAAGAGCGAGTGAGTGACCGTGTGTGTCCGCGCTGGGCATCTGCTTCAGGCTTTTCTGCCTGGAATGTATAACGTGTAGTTGGGAATGTGTCACATGTTCCACTACAGGAACTAGCGTGGCTCAGTGTGTGGTGGGCTGAGCGGCTCAGAGATCCACGATAGCCAGCATCAATGTGTGCTGTCTGTGAGGTGGTTTTCAGTGACAATGTCTATCATTCAGTCAGCATACGCATCGACATTTTAGAGCCTGATGTTATCGTCTCATTCGTGTGTGCGTGTGCGTGTGTGTGCGTGTGTGTGCGTGTGTGTGCGTGTGTTTGTGCGTGTGTGTGTGCGTGTGTGTTAGTGTGTGTGATGTGTGAGGAGCATTGTTGGCAAATAATAGCCCTTTAAGAGAAGTGTGCGTCTGCACACTGAACTGGGATTTAGCAGGAATCCTGGTGTTATCTAGACAATGACAGGTATGAGACATAAATGATTCGGAGAAAGACCTTTGCATACTGATGTGTGATTTGAAAAGTTAAATGGGCTTTAAATATTTGATCAAATCATAAACCAAGAAAGAGGAAATGATTTCAAACGCCGACTCAAATGATAACTGAAAGTGAATCCATTGTGGATACTATTGTTAATAAAATTTTATGGAAGCTACATATCAAAATTACATGACAAAATGGATGGATGATCATTGCAATGTCTCAGAGGGACTGTAACAGAAACTGTGATGATGGCCGTCATGGGGGTTGGTATGAAGGCAGCCACCGTGTCTGGAAACTCAGGTTTAGCACCTAAATAGCTGCTGCAACAGCTGTTTGACATGTGCGCCATTGTTACATTGAAACTCTTAATGCTACATGTTCAGTGACACAGTCATCATTCACATGCTACAACGCATGAACGCATGAACTCGGTACAACATATCAACCTGTTAAGGTGATAAAGTGTATCGAGTCATTGGGCACAGAACAGACAGACCAGCACAGTTCAAAGCGTGAGAGAAGAGCTGCAGGCAAATCTGCAGTAGTAGTAATTACTTTTTGGGCGCCTTGCAAAACTACCATATACTCACAGGTTTAAAGATAGCAGTGACGAGATTGCGACTGACAAGGGCTTGCCATCTCAGCAGACAGTGGATTGCAACAAGGGAGGAGAACAAACAGAGCCAGTCGATTGCAGAGGTGATGCTAAAGTCCACCTGTATCTAGTCATCTCCTTCAGCGATGAGGCTTGAGGATGAAGGATCCACGCTCGCTGCCCGTAGCGACCTGAACTAAAACGCAGGGATTCTGTCCTCCCTGTTCCGTTCAAGTTATGTGTGTATACGACCGTTTACACACATGTCTACGTGGCTTTCAATATATTTTCACATAATACAGAGTTAGCTGGCACATAGCTTGACTGTTGTAGTTGATGCCATCGATTAAGAAAGCCCACTGCATGTGTGGATGCAATTCATGTGTGTGTCCACACATCCAATAAATCTATACAAACTTGTAAATCTAATTTCGTTCCATATAGTCTTCAACGACAGTGACAGTTTCCATATCTGTTCAGGGCCCACAGCTCATTTGGCTAATGTACCCAATCATAAAGTATTTAATTTCCCCAGCAAACCCGGGGGGAATTAATAAGAATCAATCAGAGCTCTGTAGGGGCTCCACGCTTCACAGAGCCTCTGCTGTTGAACTGCGTGCAGTTCAACAGTTGTGGCTGTGTGGCTTTGTCCACACAATCTCAGAGATTAAGAGGTGAGAGGGTTGTGTTTGCAGTGTAATTATTGGAAATGGCAGAGCTCTACCTGGAGGTCCTATGAGGAGTTTCAAACAGATGGATTTTCTAAAATGTAGATTCTGTATATGATTTACTTGCACACTCAAAATGGAGGTCTTTGTCTCTATACAGCGGTCGCTAAACAGCATTGTGCACAATAGGAGGTTGCTAAACAGTAGAAATCATAAAACATGACAATGCAACATAATCATGTTAATCATCGTCTATATTATATATTAATTTCTATGATCATATGGGTGTAAATAGGTACATCTTTATACATTGACAGATAAAAGTAGCAATCACATTATTTTTATTATTTGGATACACTTTATATTTTCAAATCTGTATAAAAATAATACATCGTCAGTCTTGGAGGGCTGTGCTTGATGATAGCATCCTGTACTGCGATCATCATCTATGGGATATATTATTATTACCATCCGCTTCTTTTGGAAACATATTGAATTCCATATTGAATTCCTGCTTTCTCTGCTGATCCCCCACTGTTGTGTTTTCTGTAGAGGGAGGCCTGGACTACCACTGGGATTCCTGCTTGAAGAGTTACAACCAGGTAAACAATGTAAAAGACTCCTAAAGTACAAAGTATGCTACCATCATTGAAAAGCGGATGTTTGTGGTGTTTGTGTGTTCTGAAGATTCCAAGATGATGGTTTGACTCCATATTAAAATAATTGCACTCTCTCTCTCCTCTCTCTCCTCTCTCTCTCTCTCTCTGTCTCATCTATGTATTTCCCTCTATCTCTACCCGTTCTCCCTCTCTCCTCCTCCACCACTACCGCTCCCCGTCGATGTTTCCAGCTCAATCACCTGAACAACAGCAGTGGGACCGGGGAGGCAGGGGAGGTCTCCCTGCGACAGGAGGGGTGTCCAGGCCAGACCTTCCAGGTGTCCTCCCTGCTGTCGCACCTGCGGGGCGCCTCAGCCCAGCATGCAGACATCATGCTGCATCCCTACCTCTCCAGCTGGGATGAGCTAGTCAGGTGAGAACACACACACACACGCACACAGGCACGCACGCACGCACACACGCGCACACGCACGCACACACGCACACACACACACACACACACACACACACACACACACACACACACACACACACACACACACACACACACACATACACACACACACACACACACACACACACACACACACACACACATACATGGATAACATGCACAGAAATCATTTCCCTCTTAGAAAACCATTTTTGTCTCACAATGTATACTGGATTCATACCCAGAACACCCAAAAACAGTAGTACATATATAAGTATATATACATACGCATGTAATCGGTTAACATGTAAAAGGAACAGGAAGGTCAAGGGTCAAGCCAGGTCAAAGGTCAAGGAGGCCGTGGGCCTATAGCTGTGAAGAGTCTGACCTGGTTGGTTCTGTGTCACAGGTTCATGGAGGCTCTGGGCCCTATGGTCGGGTTGATATCCAACGAGATCGAGACCAAGACCGCCCTGATCCGCCAGTTGGCCCTGGCGGCGGAGGAGGGCCCGGAGGCGGAGCTCCGGCCGGACCGGGCCTCCGGCACCGCGGCCAACGCCCCGCAGCCGGCGGACGACCAGTCCGCTTACCGCTCGGTGCGCTCCATGATCCGGGAGGAGCTGCTGCGCGGCCTGGTGGACTTCCAGCAGCAGACCGACTCGGGCTGCCGCACGCTGCTGCGGCTGCACCGCGCCCTGGACTGGCTCCGGCTCTTCCTGGAGAAGCTGGCCGAGACGCCGGCCAGCGGCACCAGCGGCCGCCTGCGGAGCCCGTCGGAGCTGTGCCGCGAGGCCTACCAGAGCACGCTGGCGCAACACCACACCTGGTTCGTGCGGCGCGCGGCGGAGCTGGCCTTCATCGCGCTGCCGGAGCGGGGCTTCTTCTACCGGCTGGTGTGCGTGCAGAACCAGGAGGAGCTGAGCACTGTGCTGCTCCGCGTGGTGGCCGCCATCGTGGAGGTGTACGACAGGACTGAGGGGATCCTGCAGGACAACGGCATGCTGGATCTGCCCTAGAGGCAGCAGAGAGAGAGTAAGAGACTAGCTGCGGTGGCTTCTGCGGGAGGCTACAGCCACCCACCCACCCCGCGCCCCCAACCCATGCCCCCCCGCCCCCCGCCACCCGCCAGATTCCACCACGTACCGGATGCTTCTTCTGACGACTTTCTGCCAAATACAGGGTTTACCTCCCGAGGTGCCAAATCTAGAGGAAGTGTTTTCCTTCGCAGCCAAACAGTAGCGGGAGCAATCAAACTAATATTCGAGACGTGTTTACTTTTCAATTGTAACATTCCTCTGCACTTCTACAGGGCCTCCTTCTGTGAGGACACAAAGTCTTAATATTTTTTATATTTAAAAGAAAGGTTTGCTGAAAGACAGTTATAATTTATTTATATGAATTAATCATTGACATTACAGTTTTGGCTTTCCAAAGTAACTTGCCCATCTTGGTGTATACCTAAGCATTTATTGATGTTTTCTACCTTTAAATTATATATAAATAGGTACATATTGATTTGTTGAAATATATTTTGTAAAAGACAATGACTTAATTGTATTTTTGTGTGAAAATTAAGAAATTTTCCATAATAGAATATTTATATAATAGATTTTGCATTGTGAAAAGATTTTTAGGACATTTGAAAAAAAATAAAAAAAATGTGTCAGATAAATAAGTCACTATAAAAAATTTGAAGTTTGATCTCAATGATTGACTCAAAACTGCTAGCATTCTGCTCACATGATAGCCTTCATCCATCAGCAGTAAAAATCGGATTTTACAACACACAATCTTTACTTACACAACGTTGTAAAGATTATCAGATCTATGACATAATATTAATGTCCCAGATGATACCGGGAATGACCAACTCTGTCATGGAGAACGCTTCCATAATTTCAAACAACCATCATAAATATTAAAATCAAACTGGATCTAACCAGCTCTATCTTCTCTAATTGAGCGAGATGGCACGAGACACCTGCAAATACAGAAACATTGGGTCATATTGGGTGACCGCATGTCATGGCCACCGTGACATAGGTGGCCCTGACCAAGGTGTGCTGCTGCTGTTGGCCACCAGTGCTTTCTGACTATTTTCAACCCACAAATACCGCTAATGCTAGATTATCCTCTCCTCCAGGACTCCTTCCCTGCCCCACCTTTTCAAGTTGACACTCGGAAGCAGACAGGGACAGAGCTAGCGATAGAGCTAAAGACAGAGCGCTGGGCAGGGACAGAGCTAGCGATAGAGCTAAAGACAGAGCGCTGGGCAGGGACAGAGCTAGCGATAGAGCTAACAACAGAGCGCTGAGCATGGATAGAGCTAGCGATAGAGCTAACAGCAGAGTGCTGGGCAGGGACAAAGCTAGTGATAGCGCTAACGACAAAGACAGAGTGCTGAGCAGGGAGAGCTAGCGATGGAGCACTGGGCAGGGACTGAGCTAGCCATTGTGCTAGCCATAGAGCTAGTGATAGAGCTAGCGATAAAGCACTGGGCAGGGACAGAGCTAGCGATAGAGCGCTGGGCAGGGACAGAGCTAGTGATAGAGTTAGAGATAGAGCACTGGGCAGGGACAGAGCTAGCAACAGAGCTAGTAATAGATTCACTGGGCAGGGACAGAGCTCTTGATAGAGCACTGGGCAGGGACAGAGCTAGCGATAGAGCTATTGATAGAGCGTTGGGCAGGGACAGAGCTGGCGATTGAGCTAGCAAGTAGGCATGAGTGGGCCTACAGCTAGGCTGTGATCCAGCCAGCGTGCCATGAGACGGCCATAAAAAAAAACTACAAAACCTTGCATTGAAGAAACCACGTACAACCCTCACAGAGTCATTCCACCAACTCCATAGTTTGAAGTCATAGTTTGTTTTCATTCATGTCAGAGATAAGCTGCTATCAAGAGCTAGATTGGACTCTCAACCTGCCAGCCGTGATCCGTGTCAAATGATAACGTGCAGGTGGGTGGGTGGCCACTTTATCATGCAGCATTGCCACTGCACACCGCTCACACGTCTCAAAATAGGCATTTTAAATACATGGAAGGATGTGGATCGGAATATGTACATTTAGCAGTAATCTAAACGCCTGCTGCATTCCTGGCTGTAGACGACCCTTGTGTTCACACACGTTCTTCCACGTGAGCAAATCCATTATTATATCAAGGAATATAATAAATAAATAAACACACTTCTGGTGGAGTTCCCTTAAATGACATTTATTGTTTTCTCTATCTTTTTTTCAGTAAACATAAGCAAAAATATACATACAGTAACAGCAAAATAAAGACACAAAGAGAATATAATTACTGGAGGCTTGGGTCAAATTAGCCAAACCAATCCCTTTAAATTGAATCTTTGTTGTTCTTAAGATATTTGCACCACAACCAAAGGGGCAAATGAAGGTATGGTTTTTAGTTTCTGAGGAGGGGAAGGCGGGTTGGAGGAACAATTTTAGGGCTTTATTAGTTTCAAACAAAACAACTTTGCAATTTTCTGCACCTTTATAGTAGTTACTGTATGTGCTGTACTTAAAACGATCATGATAGTTATCACACTGTGTTTAGAAATGTAAACTTCTGGTCGATTCCGATAAACCAGATAGGTTGGGATGTATGATTTCATCAGACTACCCAAAACCGGCCGATGCGTCTCTCTTCTGGTCCTATAGCCACAGAAGCACAGGTGCCGTGTCTAGCCTTAGGAGTATGCACTGACCTTTCACTGCAAATAGTCAAAGCCTATGTAAAGTTTGCAAATTATACAAAGTGAGATTGAGAATTGAAATGATGGGGGGGGGGGGGGGGGGGGGAGTGGATCTACAAAATACTCTTCGACTTTCAAATAGCAGGTATTAACTCTTTAGTTTGTTGAATTAAACATACTGAATAGGTAATAACCTATCCCCATGTCATAATACAGACCAAGCTTATACATTCCCATCTCTTTACAACAAAATAGCAATAAAAATATATATTTTTAAATAAAACGATATTTTCTGAAATTGAATCTTGAAATGCACAAAGGCAAACATGATTTATATGTCAATGCAATATTCAGAGCTCTTGCCTTTATCTTTCTTGCTTTTGATGTTTCATGTTGTAACAGCCTTTACAAGAAATACATTATACAGCCACACAAGAAATAAATATATTGCTTTTTGAAGACATCTCCAAAATATCGTCGAAAATATATACGGATAAACGGAGATAACAGGAAATAACATTCTGTGACACTGGGAACAATGCAATCTGTCCACCAGGAGGCACTGTTGTCTTTTAGTGAAACCTGTCCCTTTTGTGCGACACATTACATTAGAGGAGTCCTGGTGGTAACGGAATCACTAGCATCCAACTGTAACCTAGCCATGCATCCAGAGACCTTGGCTCGGATATATTTTTGATGTATTAATGCATAAAATGTTTTTTTTAATGGATCAATTCAACAGTAACTGGATATTGTATGGTCATGTCACGAGCGTCTTTGGTCGATGGCGATGGATGGTTTTGGACAATCTTTACATGATTAAAAGGAGAATGTCCAATTAAATAAATAAAATGTATTTGTTTTGAAATAATTTCAAGATCATTGAAAAATGTACATACTCTTTAGTTAATGATATATAGCAAATTAAATCGAATTTAAAAACATTTGCGGACGAAGAACATGGCTGGAACGTAGGGCCTTGAAACAAGGAGAAGCGGCAAAGATAGGATAAAGGACTTCAGTGTGCCTGTTCTGGATTAGCCGACCAGATTAAGAGATTAGAGCGAAATTAGGTAAGTGTTGTAGGAAAGCCAAAGGAAAGGGGGTGGACGGGCTGTAACAATTATACCAAGAGAAACGTACATTTAACGGATCACACAAACCCAACCCTTTTTTTCTATTCCCGTTGGTGTGTTTCTGTTTCTGTTTCAAAAAAACGGGGGGCTCTTGATCACTGGGGGCTGCCATTCAGAGCAGAGCACCACGAGAAAAAAAAAATCTCCAATTCAGTCTGACGAATGGAAACCGAGCCAAGAGTGAACAGATGTTAGTGTTCCTACGGCCAGTTACCGTGACATGGTCGGATCAGGGCGGTGCAGGCGCAAGGTCAGTACCATAGCCCCGGCTAAAGCGCCCGTGTCCGACACGAGCACAGAGCGCTAAGCGTCCCCGACCAAGGTCAGCAGACGCTCTGTGCTCGACATGCAATGCCTGCACAATGTCCACAAAATCAAGTCCTCGAATTTATATATGCGTCGCTCTTTGGCGGTTTGGTGTGGCAAAAGCGGTTCGATAACGGCTCACAACGGAGCAGTACACCGACAACCAGGGCAACCAACTGAATTTCACCGAATCAACCTATGGCCATTGATTCTTCTATTAGCGCCAATCTAGGTCTAACTTTGATTAACCTATTAAACCAGCCAGCCATCTATTCAACACTCTGAAACCCTGCTCTACGAATGGAAACACTCGTGTGAACCTTGAGGGGAAAATGCGAAACCATAAATATCATAATGCCGGACAATACCTCTGGAAGACATGACCAACGTCAAGCAAACAGAGACACTTTTGTAGCCCCTCCTTCACACAACTGTACAATGATTATTTTCAACGCCTCTTCACAATAAAAAGAAAAAAAAACTTTTCCAGTGCAAATCAATTTAAAAAACACGTCATCCATTTCTGATATGTACAGATGTGAAATAGATGCAATACTTGGAAGGAAGAAATAAAAACAACCTAGCACTATATATGAGAACATGAATTAACCCTCAACATCCAAGAGGTAAGCTCTTCATTCTATAAATGATGACAGTTGGTGTGATGTGAGCCTGCGATCAGCGAAGGAACCGAGCGGTTCAGGTGTGGTTAAGAGTCTCTGGAGGATAACTTATAAACTAGGAAGCATGGCCTTCTGGCTTTAGGCACTAAATGAATACAAGTTTTAGGAGGCGTCAGTAAAAGTATTTCACGCTGTTCGGCATCGCTGTTCGCTTACAAATGCCGAGAGCATTCCGAGAGATCTGTCGAAAACTCGCGGTGGTGTTAATGTCGTGCCCCCTGCGACTTTGATTCATTTATAATGAGTGGTGTTGCAGTGATTGCCAGCAAACTAAACCACGCGTCTCACTTGTTTTATAAAGCTATTCTCAAGCCCCCCAAAAAATAATAACACTAGACAAACAAAGTACCTTAGTTTTATTCCTATCGGCGGTGATGAAGTATGTGTGATTCGTGGTTTACCTTGGTTGAACGGTTTAATATTCGAGTATTGCACATCGCATGCAACATCCCGGCCTACAACGTGAAATGGAACTCTGGGAAAGAAAAGAACCCACGGCGACACACACAGATTAACGCACACATACGTATGTGCCCGGACATGCACACAAACACGCACTGGTCTGTTTTTTTATCTAAAGGTTTGGAGATCTAGCTCTTGCTTGTCAGAGATGCTTATTCATTATTCAAGCGCGCCGCTGGCGGTTTTGGGGTGCAAGTCGGCCGGGGGTGGGGGGGTGGGGGGGTGGTTTGAAGTGTTTTCTCCGGATGCACTGCACTAAGGCGGTGCACTCCTGGTGGGCAGCGGTCAGTGCACACTCAGCAAGGAGGTGGTGGCGTATGGGGGAGGTGTGGTGGTGGTGGTGGTGGTGGTGGGTTGGGGGGGGGGGGGATTCGGTTCTGCCTTCAAGAGAACACACAAATGACGATACACACATGCAAAATGGCTTCATCTCTGCATCCACCCATCTATAGACAATATCTCACAGAGCCGGTTTTTGTCGGGGAATTATTGTCAGGTTTAGTTGTTTTTTTTCTTGTGGCGTTGTTTTTTCTTTCCTTCGGGTGCAGACAAAACAAAAACAAAAAAACTGACGTACCGATAGAAGATTATGATATCATATAAACAGACACGCTGTACTGTGCCGTGTCTGTACTCATATATAGAGGGAGACTCTATAGGGAGGCGACAGAGAAGGGAGCGGTAGTAGCAGGGTGGTGGTGGTGGTGGTGGTGATGTCGCTCGTCCTTGTTTTTGCGAACACTCAGGAAAAACACACACACACACACACACTTGTTTCCCTTCCCGTCCTCTGAACCCCTACGTTTTTCATGCAGTATAAATACGTCACCTCAAACAGATTTACAGAAAGAAAAAAAAAACAAAGAATGATCCCAAAGCTCACAGACAGAAAGAAATGACAGGAACACCCCCCTTTATAGCTGGGGCTCCGCCCGTTCCCACCAAAAACCCAGGTAGGTAGGTAGGTCTAGGTTTAGGTGTGTGTGTGTGTGTGTGTGTGCGTGTGAGACAGAGAGAAATAGTGGGGGGAGGAGGAGGAGGAGGAGGAGGAGGAGGAGGATTGTAAACAGGTTTCTACCAAACCGAGGGCGGAAATACCATGATGTGTTTCTGTACGTGCATGTCGTTGCAGAGGATGGATTTAGAAGGGCATTCTCAGGAAAAAGAGAGTGACGGAGAGAGAGAGGGAGGGGGGAAAAGGGCAAGAGAGGGACAAAGAGAGAGAGAGAGGGGGATGGTGGACCTAGATGGTTTCGATCCTCAACTTGAAGGACACTCTGCCGGCGAACTTGTCCCTCTCGCTGCCGATGGGGATGGTGTTGGAGATGATCTTGCACTCGATGTTGACGTCCTCGTTGGCTGTGATGTTGAGGAACTTGACGGCCACCAGCGGCTGAGAGTAGTTCACCTGCAACACCGCATAGCACACCGGCCCCCCCGAGGTGAGTAATCCGTCTCCTCACATTCAAGGCACAATTTGCTTTCGTTTTTGGAGAAAAAAACCTTGCTCAAGGACACGGCCTTGAGATTAATCATCTCGAGGGTCCAGATAATGCGGTGTGAGTCACTTGAGATGTAGAATTACATTGTGAAAAGAAAAGACACTTGGTCGTGGAACAAGGTGGTCTCACCTGAGCTTTCTTGCCATAGTAAGGGTAGTACATGAGGTTGAAAGTGCCGTTGGGGGGGAAGTACACCACCTCTCCGATCTTGTCAGAGTCTTCTTTCTGTTGTGCCCGCGACAGAAAGTTACTCAGCATGTGATGGCAGGTGATCGAAAAGAAATGCTATCATAATATTACACAGATAAAATATTATAAAGAGTATATGTAAAGGTGTGAGGATGAGTGAGTGAGTGAGTGAGTGAGAGAGAAGTATACCTACCACCATCACTTTACTACGGCTATGACACGTACTGTACTAGTATTCAATGACGACTAGAACAAGTACATTTCATCCCTCTTACCCATTGATCTTTCCCAACTTTGTATCGCTGATACCATAACAACACCACGGAAGAGAAAACACACAAGAATAACCACGAGACACGGACAGTGGCGAGGTTATCCGCATGCAGAAAACAGACGCAGGAAAATAATGCACTGCGATGAATACATCTGGACAGGAGATCAGGAGGAACAAGGGTCTCGGGTCACGGAGGACGAATGATCATGACGGCAGGGCTTAACCCATGGGGCTTATGGTTATTATGCTAGGTGGTTCATTAATATTCCACAGGTTTTACCTTAGCCCCGCACTTGACGTATGGCGCGACCCCGTCCTTCCCTGGTAGGAGCCCGATGACCTACAGGGGAGGAAACACCAGCAGCACTACATTACACACCAATCACTGAATAACCGAGCTCAGTAAAACCGAGCAGAGTTCCACGCATGCATGCACTTCAAAACACAGGGACAAAACACAAGACTGCTCTGACGTCACTGACATCGTTTTATTTTTACCCTGACCCTGACCCTTTTTCCTTTTTTTTTTTTTTTTTCACACACACAGACCACACAGGCGCAATTTTCGGTTTCAGGGTAACTCCACGTCTCCTAGCAACAGCATCCTCTACCTAAGCCCCACCCCCGCCCTCTCTCTCTCTGTATCTCTCGCTCTCTTGTTTTCCCCCCGCCCCGCTCCACTCTTACCCGATTGAGCTTGATGATGATGCATGGCTTGCCGTCCGGGTATCCATAGTAATTGTCAGTGAGTCCAGAACAGTCCTCCAGGAGGGTGCGATTGAACTGACAGGAGCGCTTTGGGTTGTTCTTCACCTCGTCCATGTCGTTCTGGGTGTTGTACTTGTCCGGGTCGCACACGTCATTCTTCTGGGTCTGGAAGGAGTTGTTGTAGGCTGCAGGGGAACACCGGCGGCCATTTTGTTAGCTATTCCTTCCTTATATTTGTATTTCCCTTGAATTTCATTCTGTTTATTTCTATCTATTTTTATCTTATAGTCAAGTGTGAAGAACGACACCATGTGTGACACTGAGCAATGATCAATAAAACGTCAAAGCCAGACTCACGCGTGAGGAACTTGTCCAGGGCCTGTGAGTACAGGTCCCAGCTCTCTGTTTTCCGGGTGTTGTAGATGATTTCCAAAGCCTCCACCCCTTTGGGCCGGATCATCAAGCCTGGGGAATAACACATCAAACGCAAACATCAAACAGAGAGCAGAGGAGGAAGAGGAGGAGGGGGAGGAGGAGGAGGAGGAGGAGGAGGAGGAGGAGGAGGAGGGGGTGGGTTGTTGATGGAAAAAACTGCATCTTCCCTTCGTTCTTTATAGATAGGCGCCTGTATCTGTATCCATTGTATCTGTATCCATTGTATCTGTATCCATTGTATCTGCGTGCCCTACTTCATATCTACTTCATAGCTCATTGGCAAGAGGAGCGGGGAGGCTGAGTCTACCTGGTGTGGCGAGGCGGTCCTGCCAGGTGGGTTTGTGGTCGTCCAAGGTCTGCAGCATGACGTACATGGTGAGCGCAAACATACCGGCCAGGAAAATGTAGAAGACAAGGTAGAAAAGGAGGATGAGACCTGGCGGAAGAAGGGAACAGAAGCACAGACAGACACAGGGACGTCCATTAAACTGGAAGGGTAACGCACACACAGGCTGCAGTCAGCAGGAGCCTTACTGGAATACAGAGATGATAGTTTCCTGGCCGTTCTGTAATTGCTTGTTGACACACAAATATATTTTGTTGGAAATTAACACATTCATCACAACAATCATTGTTAATTCATGTTCTGGTTAATCTGAAATCGATTGGTGTCTAAAGCTGGAAAGTTGCATTAGATATTTGCATGGTTCACGAGAGCAAAGCTTGAGCAAATGCAGAGCAGGCATATCGTCAACCTTTGTTCATTGTACAAGTACAACCTAAATTAAAAGACATGACTCAAGCTCTGATTAATATTGTATATTGTAATAGAATTAAAAAAAAAAGTCATCTGAAATAATATACAACCTATATATAAAAGAAATGCAATACATTTCAAGCAGGGGATTCCTTTTAAATCAATATTGGACAAACGCATTTGGAGGAATAGAACTATGTTTATGGGACGAGGCCAGAGGGAAAGCCATTTGTAAATTAAGTAACGGAAGCAGGGTTCGGGATTTATGGTCATAGGGTTTGGCCGCTTCCTCCGTCCGGGAAGCAAAGGATCCAACATGGTGGCTGAAGGCCAATTCATCTCCCTCCTGAACGCTAGCTTGTGAGCTAAGCCTTAACAATTTCAAAACATCCCTCTCCCTCACCTACGCTTCGCTCAGTATTTTGATACCGTACTACTGCACCGTACTAGATTGGAAAAGAGGCGAGGACAATGGCCTTGCACCGCCATGGACGTGGGCCAGGGACTGAATAGCTGGCTGTCCGATTTCATGATCGGGTTTCACTCGACAATGGCGGCGGTGCCGACACGTGGTAGAGAGGATGACAGACGGGGGCGGACAAATGGGCAGGAGCAGCAGGACCGCCCGGAGATTAGGCCAGGGGGTCAGGGGATTACGGACAGGCGTGCAACGGCTGCCTTCGACAGAAGTTACAGACCCGGTCTTCCTGTTTGGTTAGGGAAGGCGAGCTGGACTACAGCGACCCATCGATCTCTTTAATTTGAGTATAATATAAAACTGAAGTAAATCATACGATACGAGTGAGGAAGCACCTGGATGCTCGTGTGCGCCTTGTGCAGGGATGTCAAACATAATAGCTGCTGAGAGCCGCAGTAGCTAGCCAACACCCTCCGCATCCATCATTCGATGGCGGTGCCTGGGTGCAGTGCAGTGCTAGTCCCTGGGGCCCGGATGCTCTCTCGGTTGGGTGGCCCCCCCTGCGTAGAGCTCGCGCCTCGCCTACACCGGACACCACCGCCAGGAAGCCCCTACAGAGGCCTCCCGGCTTAGCCCGGGCTTACGGGAATCCATTACACCAATGTCACGGGAAGGCCCTTCTGCCGGATTTCATTACACAACAGAAACAGCCGATGACAGGGTGTGAACGGCGCGTGTACGAGAAAGTGTGTGAGTGCAAGAGAAAGTCCTCCTATCGGTTGGGAATCTGTTGCTCGCCATGTCACAAGGAATTTCCTACAGCCGCGGGACCCTGCGTTGCACTGCGCATACGGCAAATAAAACACCCTACGGACTGTAAGGTGGCTGTGCTGTGGGGGCCATTGCATTCGACTGTTCTTGTTGTGCAGCGGTACTGGCGGTCCAAACGTCGGATGCAGATGCTGCATCACCCAGCGAGCTGCACACCGCACCCTGCTCACTCTCCCCCCCCCCCCCCCCCCCCCCCACCACCACCCTCCCCACCCATGTGCGCCCCTGCGGTGGACTCTCTAACCTTTTGCAGGAATAACACTTTGAATCATCCCAGGGGGGGGTTAGTACACGCCACAAGCTCCACCAGGGCAAGGCACCACCCAGCGCCAACCGTGTGTGGATGTGTGTGGGGAGGGGAGGGGAGGGGGGGGGGGAAGGGTGAATGCAGGTAGGATGGCTTCCCCTCCTGAGGGAGATGGATGTCTGTCGGTCCAGCTGGGGTCGGACCGCTGACGGACGTCAAAGCATCTCCTGTTACAGCTTCACTTCAGTGGTAGAACAGGAGGAACAAACGAGCCAGGGCCAGGGCCAGAGTCTGGGCTGGTCCGAGGTCCTTTTCAATAGTGGACAGTGTCTGTTCTCTTTCACAATAAATTAGGATGACAGGGTTCCAATTTACTTTGTAGTACAACGGATGATCAAAGAGAGGTTTGAACTGCACAGAGGAACAGTGTGAGGAGAGAGAGAGAGAGAGAGAGAGAGAGAGAGAGAGAGAGAGAGAGAGAGAGAGAGAGAGAGAGAGAGAGAGAGAGAGAGAGAGAGAGAGAGGAGAATAAAAGGCCAGCTAACCACTAGCTGGTCAGCAGAATCTCCTGAGGCGTTTTCATCACTGTAATAAAGAATCCATTCTACTGCAACAAAGTATCCATTCTGATTTTGAATTCATGGCATTCAATTCATTGCTTCTATTTGTGGAACACATGTGTTAATAATTGTGTTTAGCCATTCCAACATGTGTTGCAAAATGGATGACTACATTCCAATGCGCGGCTATTTATGCAGTGTCCCCATAATAATATAATAAATAATTTCCATACAGCAAATATCAAAATAGCCCTTGATACGATACTCTAGCTCATACAGTACACTGCATTATTCATAATGCAAACGCTGCAATGAGCTATTGGACATGGAGAGAGAGGCTATCTGGCAAGTGGACACTGAGTGACAGCATACCCACTTCAACCTATATATACTAAGTCCGCGAAACCATGCAGCAGAGCTACATGTGGTGGCTTAGGACCAAAATAGCCTAATTAACAAGCCTTAGAAGACAGCTTAAGGAGGCCACTAGTCCTCGGAGCACCTGGGATGCATTGAGCTGGATTAGGTGGTGCATTGTGGGAAGATTTCTGCGAAGGTAGACCCGGTCAATGATTCCCCATCTGCTGTTGGTGGAGGGCCATAGGAAACTATTCATTCATAATTCATCATCGCTCAAAGGGCGATTTATGAAATCCAAATATCCAGTTTGTAAGCATCTTACCGTCAATTACACAAAATGGAAGTGCTTATGTCTGAGTGATCCAGCTCTGGATGAGAGAACCAGAGAAACGGACGGGTGATTTGGATTGCTGAATCTGACGTCCAGGCTTGATACTCTACCTGACTGGCAGCCAATGAAGTCATTAGATTAGGATTAGATCCCTCACTGATTTACTCACACTTGGGATGGGTGGGGTTGTGGGGTGGGGTGGGGTAGGGGGGGGGGGGGGGTGATGCAACAACCATTTGGCTCTCTTTTTGGTCGTTAATGCTCCAATGTCATTCGAACATTGCCATATGCACACCATCGCACCATAGTAAAGGCTACATATCAACCAATTGCATATGAACAAAACCTCAAAATGTGTCAACTCATTCAAATACACAACGACAGGCCTACAGGTAAACATTTTATTTAATCAAACCGATGTAGTCCATAAGGACATGGCGTGTCCGGACAACGTCTCAAATCAATGGCTCACCGGAAAGAAGGATTATTTCTGTTCCGTAAAATATAAAATTTTTGTGAGTGATTTCAAAATAAGGCCGCTTATTTAAAATAAAACAGCACGAAGCTTCCACCCTTAGGCGCATTGCGCCGAAACCCGGGTGAAATAATTTAATAAATAAAAAACCATCCAGACAACAGCATGTCAGGCCTCTTACACAAGAGCAATGCCGCATTTGCATTTCAAGACACACCGGCCAATCAAAAACATACATAGGCGCTGTGGCCATCATTCGTTAGCGACAAACCCCCAGAGACGTTACATTTAAGGAACGCTGTCGTCCCTACATGTAACATTTGAAGGGGTTTTAGGGGGTCTCCAGTAGACCGGTTTAATTGGTGAAACGGGGGCGCAGGGGGAACATATTTGCTGCATTGCCGTATAGTTACCGGTGGCACTGAGAAGACTTACCCCAGCTGCTCGCAGTCCTGCCCAGCAGCTCCCGCGTCCTCGGGTTCCATATAAACTCCTTCCATGTGCTCTTCTCTCCATCCTTGGCCATTTTGTCTGATGGGTTTTGGTTTAAATTCTCGACGAGGAAAGCTGCGTTCTTCTAAAAAAAATAATTATCAACTAGATAACAGGGAGCGTTTCAAATGGTTGACCGCAAAGAGCGAAAGAAATCTACAGTTACAATGCGTGTGGGACTTGAATGAAATAAAATTCTACCACAGCGCTATGATAGCCTATCTAAAAACATAAAATGGATGCTAATGGTGAGAGGTGGTGATACTACACTCAGGATATATCTAGTATCTGCCCTCCCCCCTGCTCTTGTCTGCATGCCGCAGAGTTTTGATGAGTGGTGCAGAAATGTAGTGATACTGCGGTAAAGGACTCTATCCGCCTCTCTCCATCAGATCCTCAACCCCACCCCTCCCGTGCCTACCCGCTCTTCATCATCATCTAACCCCGCCCACCTCCCCAGCAAAGCTGCTCCCTCATCCTCCTTGCGCACAAGAGGTGAGCAGCCAACCAAATTGTGCAGCAACCAATCCACTGCAATGCACGCTCAATTGTAACAGGCGGAGGAAGCGGACGGGCAGCTGCATTGGCGAATAACCACCGCCAACTTGACTACTGTCTTGTCTCGCCTATACTACTTACGCTGCTCTATTTATAACACCCTTTCCTCATCTTAACATTTGCAGTCGGTAGTACGCCTACTGTTATGAGTAGCAGTTGCATTTGTTCATATGTTCATACACAGGCCTCTCAATATGGTGATATTTTTTTCAGTTGGCGGGGAGTAACCACTACAACTGGTGCAGTTGCATCAATAGGCCTCATGTAGGACAGCGTGATAGCTGGTCCTATCAGATATTCTACAGCTTCGGGAAAACTTAGCAATACAACAGCAAATCCTTCTGGTCGACCGTAACTCAATAAATATCTGAGTGTTATAGATTTTAATAGTAGGTTGGTCTTGCTTTACGTGGGAGTGCCGTCTGGTTTTGAAGTAACAGACCGCTGTTCCCATGGTAATAGAGTGATGACTTTCGCGTGTGCATAGCTACGGGAGTAGCAAGACAATGGCGAAGTAGCGCCCCCCGTTGGCGAACTAGGGGACTCCAACACGTGTTTATGCTGCTACAACGGGCACACAATGTCCTCAATGACTGTGAGGAGCGAGGGGGGGAGGGCTTCTTCACCAACTATTTAAATAGCTAGATAGATAACCTACTTAGATGGATAACATACTTATATAGAGATAACTAAATATATAGATAACCTACTTTTGATCTATCCTTATTGCATCAGCCATGAGTAAAAAGAAAACATCACTACGTGTAAGAATTTGTTGTATATGTTAATTATATAAAGTTCATTATATAAAATGTATTTAATGACAATATCAATGCAAATATAGCACTACAGTGATTTCCAAGGTACACCGTATCTTACCATATCAATATATTATATGGCACTCATATATGGCCACTGTTTTAGTAGACACACAAAACCAACAGCTTTTGTAAACTATTATGGGAATTATGCCTAGACTTCAATATTGATAATTTGAGGGGAGGGGGGACACAAGGTGAGTACCTGGTATCAGAAATAAAAATAGGCCCATTGGATAATGATCATTGGAATATTCTCTGTGTAAGGAAACTCTGCATGCATTGCACTTGACCTGCCTCTTCACCTTGGTAGTGGCACATTTCTCGCTTTAAAATGCACTCCCATTCATAAACAGCTGTATATATAAAAAAAAGAAAAGGCAGAGCAGTTTTTAAATTCACCCCCAAAACATTTAGATACGTATTTTCTTCACTGGGTGTTTAACTGTACATTTTGGTGCTAACTGATATCCAAGTGACGACATCCAAGAAACATTCAGGTCCCTTAATACGTGTACATACTTGTACAAAGTACTTCACTCTTTAAGTTAAAAAAAAAAAAAAAAAAAAACTTAACTTGGCGCTTGGAGAGAGGAGAGAACTAAAACAGAGAAACAGAACAAAATGGGAACGATAACCACGACACGAACGTTGTTGACGGGTGGTAGCGGCATGGAACCCAGAGAACAACGACAGAGGTCAAGGTAGCAGCAACGTAGTCAAAAGTGTTGAGACAATTGGTGGTTTGAAATCTGTACACAAAAACAAAAAGGAAAAACAAAAACAAAACAAAAAATGAATGTAGAAAAAGTCAAGAGATAACCTTTTTACTGCTTAAAGGGAGTCTTGCATAAATTTGATTATTACACTGTTGGACTCAAATCGCCACATTCAATGGGCGCTCTCTCTATATTTATTATAACTATATGCATGGACTGGCAGCAGCAGCAGCAGATAAAATCGTACGTAGTATTACCATCATCTTTTAGAAAACAAAAAGTCTATACAGTATATGCTACATAATATGTACTCGTTACAAGTATGAAAATGGAAATAATTAGATACTTGCTACATTTTCAATACAGCTGTACATCTCTATTTACAGTACATTACAGGTTTGTAGCTCGACGACCACACGCCGTACCGTGTTGTCTTTGTGCAGATTGTTCCAGCATTCTGTTTCTGAGGTGACAGATGTTCACAGTCCTGGCAGTCGCCCTGCGCTCTACAGTCTGTGTGGATGGACGGTCAGTGGCTGTGTAGTTGTCGTTGCTTTTGCTTTTGACTTTTTTATTTTATTTTATTTTTTTTCTGTTTATAGGTCGGTAGAACAATCACGTATGTGCAACAGTGGTCAGAGCGTCATGGTGACCGTCACGTTTCTAGAGTGGAGCTGGACGTGCACGGTGTGTGTGTGTGTGTGTGTGTGTGTGTGTGTGTGTGTGTGTGTGTGTGTGTGTGTGTGTGTGTGTGCGTGTGTGTGCGCACGCCATCTGTCAACTGCCAACTTTTCATTTTTTTTTTTTTTAATTTAATTTTTTTTTTTCATGACACCCTCGGGGTGGGGTGGGTGGGGGGGTACATCTGTTGTTTGACACACACACCACATCATATCGTGATCATCCTCAAAAGCTCATGTATGTCGAATTCCGACATGATCAACTATACACATGTTTTTTTCTCTCTCCCCCCCACCCCCACCCTTACTGTATGTGTATGTGACATGCAGAGACTCACACAGTAAATATGACTCGTTCAAGTCTGAAGATATGTTAGGCTAGTGGATCTCAGTTATAATTATATTGCCCCCACAATGGCGAGCATATTGCTATAAAATTGCGGAGATGTTGAGAAAGTAACTGTATTTACATTACAAATATGCTTTTTGCTCCTCCGCCACGATGACTTGCATCCACAATGACAATCTACCAACACACCGTGTATATGCAATCACAACGCCACAACACACTGCGATATCCTACGGAGGAATTCTGCCTTTTCCGATGGTATTGTGCATTTGTTTTGTTTTGTTTTTTTTGTTGGTTTTTGTTTACAGGTGTCATACAACCGTTAAGTGCACAATGTATTGTTGTCGTCTGTCCGTTAGCGTTCCCGCCGCGTGTCGGAGCGCGCGGGGGGGGGGGGGGGGGGGGGGAGAACTCGCGGTTCCTTCGTGCCTGGCGCAGTCAGGAGCATTATTTGGCAACATCAATGTTGAGAGAACATCAGGCCACTAGTCGACAGGCCACTATATACCTCCTACTCGTTATGTGGCGATAAATATTGAAAACATTGGCAAATAGAACACACCAAGACCGAACACAGCAAATACAAACCGAGCGGCTAAGAAATTTGATTTAATCTGATTGTTAATTTTTCCCCTCACGTCTTTTCTATAAGAAACTTGACCTTAATCTCTTACGTTTTTTTTACCTGACACATTTCAAAGCCCCCTGTCGCTCGTTTTTTAGTTTTTTTTTCTGTTTTTTTTTGTTTTTTTAAGGTTGCGCCCCACACGCCTTTGCGTCGCCGTCGTCAACGACGAGTGCGAGAGAAAAACGTCCTCTTTCCCCGCGCACAACCCCTCCACCTCCCCCTCATCACCTCCCTGCAGCGGCCACGCCCTGTTGCCCGCCTCCTGACTCAAAAGGTTCCTCCCTTGGCCTCTGCCCCCCCCCCCCCCCCCCCCCCCCCCACACACACACACACTGGAATGCCGGCGTCTCTCCCGATGTGTCCCCGCCCTCAGATGGCCGTGTCCCACACCACGGCCTGGGGCCGCTGGCAGGGCGGCGTGCCGGTCTTGCGGGGCTCAGGTGTCCGTCTCCAGCTGGGCAGGATGGGCATGCTGTCCTGCTTGCACAGGCTCTTGTCCGGCCGCCGGTGGGCCTTGATCTCCTTGCACAGGCAGCGCTTGCGCTCGATCACCTCCAGCAGCTTGCCGTCGCGCTGCGTCTGCGCCGACGACGGCGGCCCGCCCCCCGCCGCTGAGGGCTGCCCCTGCGCCAGCTGCGCCAGATGCTGGAACTGCAGCTGGAGGTGGTGCTGCTGCTGGAGCTGCTGGAGCTGCTGCTGCAGCTGCAGCTGCTGCTGGTGGAGCTGGAACTGCTGCTGCTGCCGCGACAGGCCGGGGCTGCTGGGGGCCCGGGGCTGGGCCAGGCCGTGCACCTGTAGAGGGGGGAGACGGGCGTGGGGGGGGAGGGGGGGAGGCGGGAGGGAGAGGGGAGGAGGGGAGGGAGGGGAGGAGAGGGGGGGAGGCGGGTGCGGAGGGTCAGGCCACAGGTGAAGACGTCGGGGGCATTTGCGTGAATCTTTGGCCCCGTGAATTGCTTTTCCTCTTTCTTTGGCGCCGCCTATACGGAGAGGGCCCCGCCTGAACACTGCATTGCTGCATCGTCGGCACACAGAGGACCCCGCTGAACCCGCCCTCACAGCCCGGCACTATACCGCTGGCCAGGAGAGCTGCAGTAGCCCAGCCCCGCCACCGGGCCGCAGTGCTGCATCATCTCCTGCACCCTTTTTCTTTTTTTTCTCTCTCTCTCTCTCTCTCTCTCTCTCTCTCTCTCTCTCTCTCTCTCTCTCTCTCTCTCTCTCTCTCTCTCTCTCTCTCTCTCTCTCTCTCTCTCCTCCTTCCCCCTCTCTCTCTCTCTTTTTTCTCTCCCTCCTGTCCAGGGTGGCTCGGTTCAGCTGTGATGCACGCGCAGCCTCTCTCGCTCGCTCTGCAGCAGCAGCAGCAGCAGCAGTGCCCAGACTGCGTCAGCATTTGTAATGCAGCCAAGCATCTCATTAAGAATGGGCCGCGATTGGACCGCAGCTCCCCGGCTCCCAAAACACCCCCAAACACCGGCGTGTGTTCTTTAAACACGCTGCTCACAGGCACACACACACACACACACACACACACACAGGGCGCACACTCACACTCTGCGCACACGCTCCTCAAACACACAGACAGGGGATTGCTGACACGCTCCCTTTAAAAGCCTCAAACACAGAGTATACTCCTCAAACACACTCCCTAAAAACCCCAAACACAGAGTATACTGCTCAAACACACTCACTGCCCCCCCCTCTCTCTCTCTCTCTCTCTTTCCCTGTCTCTCTCTGTCTCTATCTCTCTTTTTCTCTCTTTCTCTCTATCTCTCTGTCTCCTGTCTCTCTCTCTCTCTGTCTCTGTCTCTCTCTGTCTGTCTCTCTCTCTCTCTTTCTGTGTCTCTCTCTGTCTCTCTCTCTCTCTCTCTCTCTCTCTCTCTGCCTACGTCACCTCTTACATCTTTTCTCCTCTCAGTCTTCAATGGCTGGCAACAACAACCCTATTCTGCTCGGTAGACATATCTCGCAGCTAAAAATAGACCGCACAGGAGCGCCGTCTCCAGCCAGAGCGGGAATATGAATATTTGAGACAGGAGTAACAACCGGAAGCCGGAGCAGGGCGGCATAGCAGGGCGGCATAGCAACGTAGCGCGGCACGGCGCAGCATCGCTCCCCGCTAGCGCAGAGTCCCGCGCCTCGCAGACACCACGTGACCGTATCGATCCCCCGGAGGAGATGATTTGTTACGGCTGCCCGGCTCCGGCCAGAGACAGCCGAAGTGAACGGGGTACGGTCAACACGACCGGCGACAGCGTCAGCGGTACAACAGCGTGAATGCGGCGGTTGTATATTTTGTGGT
>JAXIVH010000536.1:67500-72500 GCA_036785325.1 Urophycis tenuis | reverse complement strand
GGTGTGTATGAGTTTACAACACCGATGAGCACATTAGACATGATGCTATTTTGCAATGACTTGACAATTGGCTCGCTTTGGCACACTCATTCTTGACCCTGTATAGAGTCCGAGGATCTTAGGGTAATTGGCTGTTTGAACCAAATAAAATGATCAGCTGTTTCAAATATCAACAACACCTCCAGAACAAAAATGTAGCGGCTGACCAATTTAGATATACAAAAGAGATAATACATTTTGGTTCTTGAAATTCAGCACAAAAACTTTTGCTTTGTTTTTTTTTGCACAGCTGTCCTACTCTCACATGGGAGATTTGGCACTTTGCAAAAAAGCCCAACACAAATGCTCACACCACACAGTCTGCCTGGGAGGTCTGGCCTGCTTCGCGCCCCCCCCTACACCCATAGTGGGTCCTCCTTGCATTCCCACTGCTCGTTGAAGGGTCTTGCCCCCCCCCCCCTGCCCATCTGTTGCTCCCCATAGGCCTTCTTCCTACCATCAGCAAGGCGAATGGTTTTAATGAGGCCTGAGTTTGTTTTGTCTGTGAGGGGGTTGGCCACCGCTACACCGTCAAACAACAACAACAACAACAACAACCAACAACCAACTGGTAATTCATTTGTTCTGAGGACCAGAACATCTGTTCGGGGGCCTTAGCTAGCTTAGCTTAAACGCGAAGACTGACATCGACTAAGGTTTGTGAAATATATTTTCCTCTCCTGGCTTAAAAAAAAAAAAAAAAAAAAAAGAAAAAGATGCCAACTGTGTCGGAACAATAAAGAACGTTGTCAGTTTGAATGTCAGCAGTGCGTCTTCCCCCCAGAGCAAGTGTACCCATCCAGCTTGAAGTAAAGCCCCATTGAGAAATGTCCCGAAAAGGGGGCCGCTCCACTCTCTACCCAGTTTCTCTGCATAATGACTTTTCTCAATTCTCTTTCTGTGTGCGCCTGTGTGTCCGGGGCTCAGCACTGGCAGCCGTCTCTCGCCACTGAGAACCCAATTAGAGGGCAAATTCTGGCTGCGCCGACGCTCTGAACCCGGTTCCCTTCGCTTGGCGACAGCAGAGCGATGCCACGCGCATTTAAATTGATCAAGACTCTCTCTCCTCTCTCTTCTCTACTTTCTACACTGAATCCGTAGTGTTTCTGTATTCATCAGCTATCGGAACAGTAATTAGAGCCTAGGGGCCTAGCATGGTGTAGCATTCAGGCTTCAGCTTACTAGGGGTAACCAGGTCAGCATTAGAATTGTTCGTTAGTATTGTTTGGTTTTTGGTTTTAGACTTAGGGTGTCTCTGGGGGATTGGTTTTGGGGTTTGGTTTCGGGTTCGGGTTTGGTTTCCATCCATTTTTTTTCTCTCTCTCAATTTTCTCGTTCTCCAACTTTTTTCTCTCTCTCTCTTTCTCTCTCTTCCCGTTTTTTTTTAGTCTCCATGCTTTTCCTCTTTTTCCTCATAAATCTACTTTTTTAAATTGTTTCTTGCATTTACTTGTTCTCTCCATGTTTTGTCTATCTCCAAAAGGAGAGTTGAACCGAGGTCCGCAGAAGGTGATGACCATACTCTATATTTGTCGGCACAATTCACATGACATTGTTACGTTTGATAACAATTTAATTACAATAGGCTCCCATGAGAGCTGGCCACAGTGACCCTTGAACCCAGAGCCCTAGAGCTGATCTGAAGCTGTCTTTACTGCCTCTCTTCGCCGATTTCACACAGCCTGTTAATATGGCGGAAATGTGGCGGCATATTCCGCCTTGCCTTCTGTATAAAAAATTACAACTAAGGAGTATGTGTGTGTGGGGGGGGGGCATTGTGGGTCCACCTTTAATGGCTGAAATACACAGGACACGGACCGGACGTGACATGCTGCCTGTCCATCATGTTTAGCTGAAGTTGCTACATGGGCCACGGGAACCGCGGACACCCACTCAGACAGCGCGGCACTGCGCTTTAAAATGAGTGAAATCTGTTGATTCTGTTGAAGTCTTATGATGAGTTTAGCCAGACTTGTTGTATACTAGCAATAGTTAACCTAGCAACTGAAATGCTTGAGACTTTCGTACTGTATTAACAGCAATGAAATGTTCAAGTTCAAGTAACTTTATTGTCAAGTGTGCTACATGGCAGGCATATAGCACAGATGAAATTGCAGTCCTCTCAGACCTGCGGTGCAAAATGAACAAAATGAACACATCAGACGAACAAACAGACAAACAGACATTGTACAGACAACACAAAATACAAGTATGGCACAAAAATACAAGTACGAACACAAAAACACAAGTGCGAAATACAAAATACAAAAGTCAATGTTCAAATGTTTCACCTTCTTCTGACAAATGAACTTTTTGTAAGTTGCTTGGGATAAAAGTGTCTGCTAAATGCCTTAAATGTAAATGTAATTTATGAATACCTCATGGAACCAGAGGCAATGCGATGCAGCAGACTAACCTCGTTGGTGGTTTTTTCCCCCGCATTCAAATAAACATTCAAACTAATCAATCCAATCAAAGTGTATCCGTGACACTGTGGCGAAAACCGTCTCGTTAGTCATTCGGTAACGGTTGACACAGGCTAGACTTGTAAACTCCTGCACGTCAAACTGTGTTATCTCCAACATGCACACAGTGAGGCCGCTCATCTGTGTGGAGACACATTGCCAATATGCACGCTACAAAGCCTCAGTCTGCACCACAGATAAAGGTTGGACATGTCGCCGCCTTCCAAACGTCTGTGGATTTTTTAAAATGCGAATCAGTTGTTTTGAGTGGCGGCGAGAAGGGCCAATGACAAACCTACACCCCCCTCCCCCCCCCCCCCCTTATATTTTACACTAATGTCTTAGCATAAATGAGGCTCTCTCTCCTTTCTCCTTCAACGTGAAACCAACTGGACGTATAGCGAATCACTTTGTAACACCAAGAGTGCTTTTTGACAACATGTAGGGTGGATGGTATTGAGTTGATGGTACATTATGACTCTGTTTAATCAAATGTTAGTAAACAAGATTGGTGAAATTAGGAAATGGTGAATATTTGATACATATTAGACTTAGTTATGTTTAATCCAGGACAAGAGAGACGTGGCGTTACGACAGCGTTTTACAAGAACTCGCGACTTTCCGCCTATCACTGCCAGGCAGTCTGTTTTTTTTTTTTTTACTCTCATTGTTTCCACATGGTTTTAGCAAAGGAACCCATGAGAGATCGTCCCAGTCTCTAGAAGTGTTTAGAGACCGAATTGTGAGTCTACTGCAGAACAAAAAAGACTGGTTAGCCGCTAGCTGTAACCAGTGTTGTTTGTTCACCTTTCTGCCTCGTACTGCTCCCTGCGTCTCTTCAGTTTCTCTTCATTCATGCGAGCACGCTGCTCGCAATCGACGTGTATCCGATGCACAACGACTTCGCTCGCATGTCAAGAGAGGTATAAATCTGCAAGTCTAACAACACCCTCACGGTGCACTCTCGCCGTTAATGTTTAGAAAGCAACACCGGTGCCGAGACGTGGGTTGTACGTCACGGTAGACCGCAAGAAGTAAACAAGGCAATGGCTCATCTCTACGGCAAGATGAAGAGTGGGGTGGCGGCAGCTCAGCGAGGTAGAGCGGGTGGACAGAGCGGGTCGTCCACTAAACCGTAGGTGTCGGCGGTTTCGATCCCCTTGATCCCCCTCCTCCTCCAACTGTCCACCTGTTGAACCCCACAAATGCTAAATGCCCCCTTTACCCTTTATGAAGAGAGGACCTTTCGGTCTTTATTGGTCATCCTAGTATTTTTTAGATATGGGAACGAAATTGGTTCTCTGCATTTGACCCATCCTATGGTACATAAGGAGCGGTGGGCTGCTGTGTTCAGTGCCTGGGGAGCAAGTTCAGTGGGTTCAGTGTCTTGCTCAATGACACTTCGACATACGGAGAGTTGGTGGAGGAGAATCGAGCCGCCGACCCTACGGTTAGTGGACGACCCGCTCTGTCCACACGCTCTATCCGCTGAGCTACTGCCGCTAGGATCTCTGCATTTAAATGGGCTATTGTATGATAGCATCATTACATGACATTGGTTTTGGGGGTTTGGGTTTTTGTGTTTGTGTTGTGGCTTATGATGAAAAGTAAAAGTTGCCTCCAGGCAAAGGTTACATTTCAGGGCCCGACCGCGTCTCTGGGAGCAGAGAAAAGAAAAAAGGATGCGTGTCGTTGCATTCTTGAATCGAGACTTCTTGAGCCGCAGTCAAAAGCTGGGCATTTGACTATCAGCCCTGTTGGCGTCGCCGTAGATTTAGAATGACTCTCTTGATCCCGCGAGGGAAATTTGGTCTCTGCATTTAACCCAATGGTTAAATGCAGAGACCAGAGAACACAGTGATGGTGAGGCACACACTTAAACCTGATGCAGTGAGCTGCCTGCAACAGCGGTGCTCAAGGGCACTTCAGCCGTTCGTACTGGATCGGGGTTTCGAACCGGCAACCCTCCGGTCACAAGTCCGAAGCCCTAACCAGTAGGCCGCGGCTGCCCCCTAGATCTGCACGTCGTGCTCTTGGCGCGGTGTATCCGAGCGTATCCAAATCATTGGTTTGTCTCTAACCTTTGCTCTATCTTCCCGGGCGACGTTCCCCAGGATACGGCTCTTCAGTGGCAGCCGAGGGTTCAGCCGTGGGACGTTGCGGTGTCCAACGTTCTGTCTAACGTTCTGCCACTGAACCATCCCTCCATTTGTTCTGGCCTCGTGAGCTCGTTAATAGTTTTATCGTGAGTCGCTTATTTTCATCCAACCCACCGAGCAAAATAAATTGCTTCTGGAAGTCTCCCTTAATGCGTACGACGGGGCGCCCTCTCACTGACTCCACGTTCACCTGCAGCACAGGTGATAATCAAACACACTGAGAGATATGCGCCCGCTAAAACTCATTATCTTATTAATACTCAGACTACAGCGTGCCTCCATGAAAGGTTCAGTAGTTGTGTTTAATGTGTGTTTATTATGCATCGCGCATATCCAC
>JAXIVH010000536.1:62500-65000 GCA_036785325.1 Urophycis tenuis | reverse complement strand
AATTGGGGTTCATGCTTCTGCTTGGTGATTGGTGATTGGTGGTCGGTGATTGGATTGCGATATTGAGGGACATTTTTTTCACAGGTGCTGCTCACCGCTGTTTGTGGTTAGCTGTTCTGTATCTAAGGTTGACATATTTTCATTTCTTTATATTTATAGGTTATGTTTGAATTATAGCTAGTATGTAGCCAGCTATTCAATGGTTTGATCAATAACGATCAGTTAAATGGGTATATCATTCAGCGCTAAGCTAAGCAGCTCTCTAGGCTCTTCTGGAGCAATCTATCATAACAACACACACAATTCATCCAGACTGTGTGCTTGTTTTTACTGCCAACAAGCACACGTGATATTGAACTATTATGAAATCTATCACAAAACCCTTGAAACTGATTGAGATTGAACACACACAGTATCTAACCTGGGTTAGATATCGTATCGCTTTGGCAAGCTTTTAGCAAAGGATGTGTTAGCTGGTGTTTTTCTCTTTGTAATAAAGACAACAATTCATCAAAAGATTGGAAAATCAAAGAATATAACACCATAATCGTATAAATTGCTACTTATTTAATTATGCCTTGTAGGCATCGACCTGAAATGTAAGATTACCTGAGCGTGAGCCTGAGTTAAGGTGAGTTAAGGTGAGTTAAGGTAAGGCCATGGCGTCAGCATGGCTTTATTTGCTCTATTTAAACATTGAATGTATAGAAAGACATCTAACACAAACATGCACGGTTTGAACGAGGCCGTGTCAGGAAGTGTACACTGTGTACAGTAAACCAGGTAGCCTGTATATGCGGCCGCATAATAAGAATTACTCTTGTGTACTGTAAACGGGGGTTGGCGTGTATTTGGCTACGCGGCATTAAGTGAAACACATCGGGTCGTATGCAAGAACGCTCAGTGATTTGTTTGAGCCGGGGCTGGAGAAGAAGAAGAATAAAAATATCACGACAGGGAAAGTCACTCATGTGTTTTGGAGCCCCATCAACTTAATTAACGTTCACGGTAAGTATGACAGCTGTGATAGCGGTGGCCAATCACAGGTGTTGGGGTGGGTGTGGGGGGTGGGGGGAGGGGCCAGGGGAACGGGGGGTGTTGGACGGATAGAGAATGTTCATAAATAAAGTGACAGGTGGTTGGCCTGATCCAACGTGGCGCTGCCAACATGACTTTGCCTTGGGGAGCTCTGGAGCAACACGACAGCGTTCATTAAAATGGCACTTCTGCATGCATTTAGGATGCCCGCTTGAATTATGTATCAAAGGCCTTAAATAATTCACCCAAGTATAAAAGTCTAATTAGTACAATAAAAGATAATATCAACGATAATAATGATGATGATACCTTCCATTACCATCCTGTCTGTCAACATGGGTGTGTCAGACACTACATTCCGATAAAATTCATAGCAATACTTTACTATATTATGTACTAATACTATTAACAATCCCTTCCCTTGACATGAGCCAACCATACTTGTATTATTAACTATCACACTCTCCCTATCCATGTCTGTAGTGCAGGCACGATGTATTTCCTACATAATAAGAATGTGCAATGTGTGTGTGTATGTGTGTGTGTGTGTGTGTGTGTGTGCACGCGTGCTTGTGCATGTGTGTGTGTGTGTGTGTGTGTGTGTGCGCGCGAGCATGAGAGTGTGTGCGTCTCTGTGTGTGAATCCAAATCTGGATACGTGCAGTGTAACTCCATGTTGTTGTTGATATTCTCATGGTAACCTAAGTTTCGGTAGCTGTCACACTGTTGCTGTTGCACACACACACAACACACACACACACACACACACACACACACACACACACACAGAAAGCATGCCGGAGCCTGCGCCTCACGCCGACACACACACACAAAAGGTGGTGCTCATCCAGGCTTTGTGTCAGGGATTAACGCAGCCGATACGCTACATCCCCAGTGAGAGCCACTTTCATCTGGATGGCTCCAAACGCACTCTGGGTGCCTCCGTGTGTCGCCTCGCCACCGCGTAGCCTCCTCAAGGTTGTGTGACACGTTCTCTCCCTCCCCGAGGTATGGAAATGCGATTTGCTAAATGATCAGCGTGTGGATCAGAGTGCGGCTGTCGTCCGCACCCCCGCAGGCCCTCCGATCGATGAGGAATGCGCTGTGACACAATCACAAAAGAAGCCAGCGCCCCTGACTCCGCGTGGCTGTATTGGGCTCCGGTTCCGTTCGGTTGGGGGGGGGGGGGGGGGGGGGGGGGGCGATTGTCTGGTAATGACATCTCAGGGATGGGTCGTCCGCGCTGGCTGACTCGTTTGTTAATAACTCTCTGAAAATAAAGGTACTTCTTTGTGGGGGGGGGAAAAGGTGTTTATGTAGTCGGCCTATTCAGCTCTCCATTTGAGCTCTCATTCAGCAGCCTGCGCTATATGCTAGCCGCATCGTGGCGTGCTTGATAGGAGGAAAGCATTGAAAAAAAAACCTAATAGAATGGAAATTCTTAGAAGAGTCTCGCCCTTTT
>JAXIVH010000536.1:0-55000 GCA_036785325.1 Urophycis tenuis | reverse complement strand
GGAGCCAATCATTGTCTCTTTCACACTCCTAACCCATTTCACAACCCCCAGACCAGCCATAGGGCCAGGTCTGATCAGCGACTGTTACACGCCGCATGCCCTGAGGGATATATTCCTCCCGTCTTCTTCTTCGATCATCTCCATGATTTCAAATTTGGAAGAAGTAATGCGCGGATGACCCCGATGTAAGGAATGACTACAGTTTTTTTTGGGGGGGTTCTTTTTCGTTTCGGATTGTCTGTGTGTAGAGTCAACTTATTTTTTTTGGGGGGGGTAGTTTTTTAAATGGCTGCAAGGACTCCACACCGTGCAGAAGTGTAGCCTTTGCATATGAACCGACATCAGTTTGAGAACGTCGTAGAGTGGGTACGGTGGGTGCACCGTATGTAGAGATTTGTGCGGGGGGTTTTGCGTTACGGAGGAAAAACAAAATAATGTCGGCGTTTTATGGAGGCTGGGTGTGAAACGCGAGTGTTTTTTTGGAGACTTGGGTTTCATTGCGCTTTTTTTGCGCGATCCACCGCTCGGTCCCGAGTCGCGGAGAGCCCATGCAGCCGCAAAGGTTAGTTGTTCACTGCTTCTTCTTCTTCTTTATTATTAGTATTCAATAGATCACGGTGTTGTGGTTTTAAAACCACACGTAGACACACACACATGTTTTATTGAACCACAATGTGATTTTTTTTTTCTCCAAGTATCAGATATGTCACTGGTCTTATACCGTGTGTGTGTCACTTGGATTAAATCGTGTCTATCAATAATAACAAATCTTCTCCGATCGATCCAAGCCCGCTGATGTTATCATGTGGTTGTTGTTGTTTTTTTCTTCTACTTCTTCTCCGTGAAGATATGGAAGATAAAACATGGATGTGAAATCAAAGTGAAATCTTTAAAAAGCACACGCTGTATTGGCGACGTATCTGCAGGCGTATATAAGTTATTTAAGTTGTTATTTGGAATGCACTTACAAGGGACACGACACATTTGGCGAAAACGTATGGCCTGTTTTTTGAGTTTGAAATGACAGTCTGTTACAGTGAGACGAACACCAGCATGATCTGTCAGTTTCATCCGGAGACTTGCTGGTTTACCGGGTTGACACACACACACACACACACACACACACACACACACACACACACACACACACACACACACACACACACACACACACACACACACACACACGCGCGCGCGCGCGTACACTTGTCCGTAGTGCACACGTTACAGGTTTAGTAGCCTAGGAGTAATAATCAAATCTCGATCCTGGCTATGCAGGCTACTAATGCCATGTGTTGTGTGTGAGTGTCTCTCGGCTGAGATTTGATGTGGTTTATATCAGGCGCCATCTGTTGGAAATGAGGATAATGTGCGAGGTTCCCCTTAATACATCCGAGCTGTGTGATGTATGGATGTAGGCCTATGTATGTATGTATGTATGGATGTATGTATGGATCACACGGTAGACCCGGAGAGTCCTATGCCCTCTTTCACGTGTGGCAAGACACGTATAGTCCATAATAGGCCGAGTAAAACAATACATCTTCATAGAATATGTGCATGTTTGAAGATGTGCTGCATTGGTGTGATCTGTGTTGCCCACGTCGATAATCGATTCTCTTGGCGATTAGTCAATTAATAAATCATCAAATGCACCATTTGACAATTTTGGGCCATCAATTAAAAGCTGGCTGTTTTTTCTTCTTCTTTTTCTTCAAATTGACATCATACATATTCATTTGATTCGATAAAACACAAATATTTGGGAGTGCTGTGTTAAAACGTGTCTATGTGACGTCATTCCAGTAATTGTTTCACCTCTAAGCAGAACTGAAGTAATCTGAACGTTGTGAACACATGACGCGGACATGGTCACATGACGGCGGGCAACAGGTGACATGGAGGCTGACATGGGGGCTGACATGGAGGCTATTTGGGGGGGGCTACATAGGCCTGTGGTCGTGTATAGGCCCGGTGGTAGGCTGTTTCTATAGGAAGCCCAAGATGTATGTACAGTATGTCTCGAAGTCTGCACCAGCTCATCGTAGGACATGACGCACCGCAGAGGCGCGACTGTGCATTTGGTGTGATCCTTTATAGAGAGAACCATTATGGTTTGGGCTCTTGTCTTATAGGCCCATATATCCAATGTGGAATGTTTCATAACTTAAAGAAGATGAAATGAACACAAAGCCTGCTACCTCAATCCTGACGCGTGTTCACATTCGAAAACAAATGGGTGCGTTGCAAGCTTATACTGCTGACCTAACAACCAGACAGAATACAATGTGCAAGTGTTTACTGAAATTGTGTTGGGAAACACTTACCGGGGCATTAGATGCATTAGTCATTAGTTGGCTTGTGTGACATGCAATTAAAAATGCTGGTGTTACTGACGAGTTGACGCTGTGCCTGGAGTGATAAGACTACTTCTGCATTAACATTTGATCTCATTGGGGGGCACTCCGACTCTGATCGGTGTTGATATTTACAGCCCTAGTTGATTGATTAACACGAAGGCCAAAGTGTCTCCGGTCGAGGAGTCGTAAGGTGCGAATCGTCCGACGGTGGTTCCAGCACGACGACATGTTGACGGACGGTTCTTCCACCCCAGAGGTGATGGCGATCACCTTGTGGGTGTTGAGTCCCTCCTCCTCTTCCTCGGGTCGAAGAAAGCCTGCACGTTGTTGGAAGTGTGTAATTTGAAACTGAGAAAAGGGGGGGTTTTAAGTCTAAGAACGGCGCTCTGTGATTGGCTCACGGCGGCGGAGGGCAGAGGCCTCCACATCACCTTCTTTGAGGACCATCGACTTTTTTTTTTCCCCCCTCGTCGTTGTTTCAAAGGAGACTGGAAAGTCGATTGCGCGAGTACGCATTGCAAGAGCTGCTACCGAGGTGGGCAAACAAACGCGACGTTTAATGAAGGTCGCAGCGCGACTGGACGTGAGTAAAAAAACAGCGCGGCGGTTGCACATCCCTCACTGGACTGTTTTGGGGGGCTGTTCGCGATAAGACGCGAAAGTTACCCGATCATCGCATTCACTTTTCGTGTACTTCTTCCTTCATCTGGCCCGACCAGGGAGAGGAGTGAAGTCCGACCCCGAGCTGGATGGATGGTTATGGGGAAGAGAGCGAGGCTGTCGGCGCTTCAAGTGTGCAACATCATCACCGCGATCCTCTCCCTGTTTCCAGTCGGTGAGTCGACGCTCGCGTCGTTTTTGCTTGGGAACTTGAGAGTGTGTTGTTGGGGGGGGGGGGGGGGGGGGGGGGGGGGGGGGGGGTTGTGAGTTTGAGAGTCCACACCTTGCCATGAGGATGTTCATCAGACGTTTGATGAGAAAATACACGACTGTGTTTAACTTTGTGTATCAGACAGAGTTAACTTGTTTTTGACCGAATCATTTAGAAATGAATAGCTGTACCTATTCTGCTATCAGCCCCAGAAGGCCTCTTGACTTAATCAAAGTCCTTGGAATAGTTGCCTACATGTAAATGTGCATATAGATGTGTGCCCGGAGGGATGGAATGCATGATGACTTCACACAATTGGGCTATTCTGTTCACAGTGGAATTACATTTTCCTTAATTCCACGATGAGAACATGATTATTCACGTGGAAGAAAATCGGGCATACCTTGGGAAAAATTGCAACGTCTGCAGGCTATTTAGTTTCAGGAAGGCATTCCAGCCGATAAAGGTCTACCTGTTAGAATGCCATTAAGTGTGCCTAATCTTTTGATAGTTGTTAAGGTTGAAAATCCTTTCAGATTTAAATCCTTTGACCTTTTGTCAGGAGTGTGAGAACGTTGGCTCAGTGTTGTGTAGTATATGTGTGCATAGGGCTCTTAATATATCTACACATCCAGTCATTTACGGTGATCAAACCACATTAATGACCAATTGTCATTAATAAATGACTGGATATCTGCTGTTTAGTGTTTAGTGTTCTGCTGTTAAGTGTTTGCACCTCGCAAGTGTCTCAGTGTTCCTAATCACTGGGGTGTCTTATGTGTCACCATTGTCCATACTCTGTGTACATTGCCTCACACTCTGCTGTACTCTGCTTACCTCCTGAGATCCTGTTCATTCCAATCCTGTGTGTCATTGAATCCCATGTAAAAAAGATCACACATCTTATATCTTACGAGTACAATATGCAGTGTTTCTGGATTAAAATGTGTAAAAATGAATAGCCCTATGAATAGACTTAGATATTTTTCTCCACTTGGATGATCCCGACTGTAGGCGTATTTAATTTGATAGATTGTCAATGGTGTGATATTGATATCTCCGTTACCCACTATGTCCCCAGACACAAGGTATTAGACACCTAATACGTGGATATGGTATTTCCATATCGATCTCGTTTACTACAATACGCTACCATGGCAAAGTGGCTCATGCCAGTGCTAAGCGAAGGCGCACTGTACTTTTGTGATGTCACAACAATGTTCAACACGCTCACAGAGTATTTTTATTTTGGTATAATTGTGGTGGTGAAGCCCAATTTGTCCACGCTGCTTCACAGCGTCACCAAACCTCCTCTGTTGTTGTTGTTTTGATGGAGAGACCCCTAGCGGCAAACATGACATATTTTGGCTTTAATCAATACAGCAGCATTCAACATTGTTCTCCATTTAGGTGGTTTTTGTTTATCTTGCTTTCGCTCCTGTCACACACACACACACACACACACACAATACATCCCTGCACAAAACATTTCATTAGCTTCAAGTGGCCGTCAAAAGGAAAACAAACAAACCGAATGAATGAAAGTTTCTGTTATGGAGCCGTTTTGGTTTTGGTTCCTTATTATATCATTGTTCCTTGGGTGGTGGATCGGGCCCTGGTTCTAACCACTAATCCTGAGTAGGGCCCTGGTTCTAACCACTAAATCGTGAGCCGGGCCCTGGTTCTAACCACTAATCCTGAAACAGGCCCTGGTTCTAACTACTAAATCCTGAGCCGGGCCCTTGGTTCTAACCACTAAATCCTGAGTCCGGCCCTTGGTTCTAACCCCTAATCCTGAATCGGGCCTGCCCTGGTTCTGTTCCCCCCCCCCCCCTCCCCCCCGCCCCCACCGACAGCGAGCCTGCAGTGTAAAATCCTCAAGTGCAACTCGGACTTCTGGGCGTCCACGTCGCCCTCCGGCCAGGAGGAGGAGTTCTGCACGGCGCTGCGGGCGTACAACGGCTGCGTGCGGCGCACGGCCCGCACCTGCCGGGGGGACCTGGCCTACCACTCGGCGCAGCACGGCATCGAGGACCTGATGAGCCAGCACAACTGCTCCAAGGAGGGCCCCACGTCGCAGCCCCGCGCCCGCACCCCGGCGCCGCCCCAGGCCGCGGGGCCACAGCCGCGGCCGCCGCCGCCGCCACAGCTGCTGCCCCCCGACAGCCAGGAGCGCTCGGACGGCCCCGAGGTGTGCCACTACGAGCGCAGCGTGCCGCGCCACGCCCCGCAGCACAACTACACGCACTGCGGCTTCTTCGGGGACCCGCACCTGCGCACGTTCGGCGATGAGTTCCAGACCTGCCGGGTGGAGGGCGCCTGGCCCCTCATCCACAACAAGTTCCTGTCGGTGCAGGTCACCAACACGCCCGTGGTGCCCGGCGGCCTGGCCACCGCCACCAGCAAGGTGAGGGGGGGGGCGGGGTCAACCCTATGAGGTTATTGAATGGGGGGGCGGGGTCATTCCTACAAGGTTACTGCCACGTGGTGTAGAACAATGGCTGGTTTCAGTTTGGACCAGGGCAGACTACATGGTTCGGAGCCGTGCCACAACTGAATGTGCGTCAAGTTGTACTTTTAAGATGTGTCGGATCAGTTGTGTGTGGATGGTGAAACAGGGAGGAATTGGCCCGGAGAAGTTGAAAGGGGAACTCTGGTTCGTGTTTGGATTGGTTCCATACTGGAAACAGGCTCTATACCAAAAAACAGCGTTGATCTTAAGAGAGCTTTGTAAATGATATGGTTGCAGCAGATATACATGCGTTGTGTGGGAGTGCTGCTTTTGTGTTGTCAAATTCCATATTATTCACAGCATTCCTATCCATGCTGGAACATATACAGTGTATGATTTAATATTTATATATAGAGATACCAAAGATATTATATAGTCCATTAGAATACATTGTTTGGGAAATGGCCTTTCAGCACAACCTGAGGTCAAAAGATAAGGAGGGGAAAGACTATGTAGTAAACAATGAACGTGCAATTGGTCCACGTTTGGTTATTTGGTGGACAAATTGTAATAAGATGGTTTTAGAAACAATGTTTATGTTGAGTTGTTTTAACCATACTGTACCGTCGCAAGTTCAATTTTAAATAAAAGGACATTATCCGTAATCACAAGTTGGAAGAAGTAAGCTATAATTAACTATAATCAAGGTCTTAATGACGCCCTATTGGGCATTCACAATATTTTGCCTGATCTAAGTAATGATATTTAAGGTTTGTTATTCTTGGAACGAAATGAGAGAGTGTTGTACAGTCATGGCTTTCAGACAAAGGCAGCAGATAATGTCTCCTGTGCAAACAAGGCTTTCTTTGGTAATGTGTCTATTATCAGAGTCGTTACCACTCCTCGCACAGGGAATCTAAAAATATGAGGGCCGCCCCAACCATCACTTAGATTGTGGGTCGACAAAGCCACCTGTGTTTCTCTGAAGTGGATATAGATATAGCACACATGTAGATATAGTTCTCTGTCAGGTGAGTGGAGGCCCGGTGCATGAGGTGACTGCTTGGTTGTGTTGTTCTCCTGTCGCGTTGGTGGACTTGCCCGTTGTCCCCCTGGCTCCCAGCGTCTAGCTGTCCCATACCGCCGCTCTGACAACGGGCGGCAGTAGCTCAGTGGGGTAGAGCGGGTGGACAGAGCGGGTCGTCCACTAACTGTAGGGTCGGCCGGTTCGATCCCCTTGATCCCCCCACCTCCTCCAACTGTCCACATGTCGAACCCCACACAAATGTACTGATTTGTATGTCGCTTTGGACAAAAGCGTCTGCTAAATGCCCCCTTTATTTAACGGTGCAGAGTGTGTCTGTGTGTCCAGGTAAAACACCAAGCTCACAGAAGAGGTGACCAGTACATTTTAATTAGCCAGAGTACTCCCCCCCCCAACCCCCCTGCTCTGGCCCAGTGCCACTCCCCGGAGCGACGTTCGGGGGTTCACAAGCAGGTTTTTCAGCGCGATGAATGGATCGTCTTTGTGTCTGCGAACTGAGGCCTGATTTAACATGGCTGGAGATTCGTGTTTTTTTGCGGGCGTTTACCTTGGCCTCCCCCCCCCCCCCCCCCCCGTGTCGAGCCGGGGCTGAAACATGACACTTGAGTGGGGCGGTGGGGTAGTTAGCGCAAACATGCTCTAAACGCGACGGTACAAAGAGCTCCCTAACTCATTTGTAAGGGAAGCCCCCCCCCCCTGTAATGTCAAGGCATCTGATCGCGTTGACTTGATGAGACGATTGGGTGTTTTTTCTTGAAGATGTGTCTTGTTTTGGTAGCCATCGATTAGCGTTGGAATTTGTCAAATGTTCAATTTTTGGGGGGTATTTGGCTCAGAAACGACAGCAGTTGACATCTGTGGGAATTTTGAATATCTATATATAATATATGATATCCCTCAGAAACAGGATGTCCTGAAATAGAGACTTTGTAGACTTTGCTGTAAAGAGTTTGGCCCTGGTGGTGCGTGGTGATTCATCGCTGCAATGCATCATTGGTTTTTATGTATTATGCATGACATCATGCATATCTCGTGCGAGAGACGTGTCAAAATTCAGCCGAAATTGTAAATAGCCATCTCCATTGTAGACCCAGGGCCTTTTTTTTTTCGCTGACCAATCACGTCTGTGCTCTCTCTCTCTCTCTCTCGTCTCCTCCTCCTGTAGCTGACCATCATCTTCAAGAACTTCCAGGAGTGCGTGGACCAGAAGATGTACAAGGCCGAGACGGACGAGCTCCCCGCGGCGTTCGCCGACGGCTCCAAGAACGGCGGCGACCGCCACGGGGCCAACACGCTGCGCGTGGTGGAGAAGGTTCCGGGCCAGCACGTGGAGATCCAGGCCCGCTACATCGGCACCACCATCGTGGTGCGGCAGGTCGGCCGCTACTTGACGTTCGCCGTGCGCATGCCCGAGGAGGTCGTCAACTCCGCCGAAGAGGGCGACAACCAGGACCTGTACCTCTGCCTGCACGGCTGCCCCGCCAACCAGCTCATCGACTTCAGGACATTCAAGGCGCGCGCCGCCGACGCCCACGGCAAGGGCCGGGTGCGGAGCGGCGCGCAGACCCACGGCTTCACCTACCAGTCGGCCAAGGCCAAGTGCAAGGAGCGCCTGCCGGTGGAAGACCTCTACTTCCAGTCCTGCGTGTTTGACCTGCTCTCCTCGGGCGACGTCAACTTCACCATGACGGCCTACTACGCCCTGGAGGATGTAAAAATGCTCCACTCCAACAGTAAACGATACCACCTTTTCGAAAAGGACCCGTTTGTCGGGAACGCGGCGCCGGAGCGGTGGCACTGGTTGCTGCTGCTCCTGGTCAACTGCCTGACTGTCCTGCTGGGGATGGAGTGCTGCTGCTGTGTGCAGCTCTGAGAGACCCGTCCGCCCCATCCTGTGTTGTTTTTTTTGGTTCGTGCCAGTGAGTTTTCGAGGAGTGCCGTCACTGTATTGCGGATGAGGTGTTTGCCTGGTGACTAGCTGGCCTCAGCGTTCATCCCCGAGTTATGTGTCCTTCTCATTCATCTTTTTTGTTTTTGTTTTGTGTTGGATTACTGTTGATGCCCCCCTCCTCGGCTCAGTGACTCCCATCCATCGTCACGTGTCTTCAAGGTGGTTTCATGGGACTGCCATTTGATGAAAGGTGGTGGTGGGGCTCGGCGGGGGTGAGGTGGGGTGAGGTGGGGTGGGGTTGGGGTTGGGGTTGGGGTGGGGGGGGGGGTGGGGGGAACATTAAGGGTAAGCCCGGCTAACCCACAGTCCTGGATATCCATCTGGGATTAAAAACCTGCATACTCGCTAGGGGCGGCCTGCTCATGGGAAGCCGGACAAGATGATCTTCTGCAGAAAGAGGAGTTTGTTGATCCTTCTCCCCTTATCCCCTGATTGGTGCCCGGCCAAGGAAGTTCTCTGTGGCTCGTATTGCTCGGCTCAAAGACCTGAGAAGGGCTTTTGTTAACCTATGGCCAGGAGCAGCTCTATGTTTGATGAGTTTCCAGCTTTGCGAAAAGCCAGAGCTTTTTGTAGTAAGCGCTGGGCCAACAGGATGCCAGTGCAGTGTCTCCAGTGGTCTGCGTCGGTGATTAATGGTACATAGCGTGTGTGTGTGTGTGTGTGTGTGTGTGTGTACGTACGTGTGTGTGTGTGTGTGTGTGGAGAGAAACCTATGAATAGTTCTGGCCAATATTTGTTAACTATGTTTTGTTTAATGTGTGTCTATTGTGTTGGTTATATGTACTCATTTCTGACATGAACAAACCTCCTTTGGGAGATATATTTCATATATATTTATATTGCACGCAGAGAGAAAGGTACGTTCAAACAAGACTCGATATGCCAAGTGGAAAGGTATGGGCACTCCTTTCATGGCTACGTCAACTCCGGTTAACTCATCAGCTCATGCATTTTATGACGTTACGCCAATGACAGCATTTGAGGCTTTTTCAATTAAGTAAATAGGTAATAACTAATGTTTGCATAAATGTACAGAAAAACAATGTGCAATGATCTCAAGAAGTTACTTAATTTCCCCTCATAATCCATTGATTATCATTTAAAATGCATATCTCTTGTCACAACTGCCATTTATCTGCAGCAGAGGTCATTGTAGTTATATTTATAAGCCGTTATTTAGATACTAATCGTGGGCCGTTGCCTGTTTTCAAACCAACCATTTGATAGAGGCAAGGAAATCCTCTTTGAAATATATATCGAGCTAATGTCTGGCATTCATTTGTGTCTGAGATTGTTGCTTCCCAACAAACATTGCTAATAACCCCTGATCAGTCTCATTAGGAGACCTCATCATTTCAGAATGATTTAGTATTCAGTGTTTGTTGTTTTCTGATTAAATGTGGTAGCAGATAGACTAACAAGCCTTTATTGACCATGGTGACACACACACAGCCCCTGAATCGTTTCTGTGTTGCACATCAGTGACGATTGCTTCTGTTTTCCTTTCATACTCGGCTGGCTTTAGGCAGAGTCTTAACTGTATGGTTTTGGGTCCTCTTAACCCCGATGACAGTTGCAATTTACGGTAATGCATTCTTACACTGAAGTACACAGGTGTTTCTACTGCTTTCGCTATATGGATTAGTGCTGTTTGACAAAAGAAAAACACCCCCAGAAAAAAAAAACGGAAACACAAACCAGTTGATTGTAATGTTGAATCTTGCGTTCATAGATGTAATTTGTATTGTGAGTTCATAGTAAATGGTTCTATGTGCGTATCGTGAGTGTATATACGTTTTGCGAATTGTTATCAAGTTTGAGTTGTGTTTTTAATGGTTGTGTTGAATTATCACTACAGTAAGTTGTTTTTTTTAATGAATATTTTGCTGAATGTGACCGTTCGGTTTGAAAAGGGATTTTGCAAAAACATGAACACTACAAAACAAACAATTAGCAGTAACATACAGTAACATGTAGCTTGTAACATGTAATATACAATTATTCACTTAAAATAGCATTGCTAAATAGACGTTTAATTGCTCGTCTGCAATTGAACGCAAAAAGTTTTAACATAAGCTATCTTTAATGCAGGCCACTTTATTTAAAAAGGGAAAGGTGGAATGTCTTTTGAGGTGTTCATGTTTTTGAGTTAAAAGCACTTTAAGTTTACCATTTCATTTAGCTCTTGTTCTGTTTGAACTTCATTGTGAATAGTCTGTCAGACTGTATATGGTACGTTACACATTAAAAAGAAAATAGCCAAGAGGCCATAAAGATCAAACTGTTTAGATGTTAAACTAAAATGGTGCCTCGCGGCTATTGTTTATAATGTAAATTATTTATTGAATTAAAGAAAACGTGTTGTTAAAAGATTTGTCTCATGTGGATGCATGTGCGTTATTTCTTTTGCTGGTGTCAAGTTCCACTGCACATACACGATGTTATACTGCCCCCTGCTGTTGTACTAAAGCAATCTATAGTAGTAGTAGTAGTATATTTGATCAGAAAGTAAGTTGTAGTGCATAGCATCAGTATGTGGATTTTTCTTTCAGAAAATTGACTGTAAAACAAGAATCACTACAAGGCCATTGCATTATGTAACAAAGATTTATTACATATGTCTATAAACATATTTACACTACATTTACCATGGAGAGTGGTCTTGTCACAAATATAAATTATTTAGGCTTGTTTAGAGAACATGAAATACAGGTACTGTAGCTTGCTTACTGCGGAAGAAGGTGTGTGTGTTGGCGATTCGATCTAATACATTTCACAATAAATCATTTGCTCTCGGGATTCCCATTGATATATGCAAGTACATTTCAGAACCACTGTCAAAAAAACAACAACACGCGTGGTCCCGTCCACCGGATCCCATTCAATACTGCGGAGCAATGTCCCTAAAATGTTACTCTAATACTTCCTCCCCGTCCAGCTTACACCCAAGGCCATTCTCCCCCACATAGACAACAGCATGATGACACAGAAATAAGGCACAAATAGAGAAGGCGACACACAAAACGACATGCCGATGGAAAAGAACGACAGCAAGGAAAACGATCAGGACTGGAGCAGAATCAGTCTCTAGATTTTGGCACTGCAACAAACTGACAGCCTGACTAAAGGAAGCTTCGAAAATAATCCTTCACCACCACCACCCTCCCATGTGTGCATCTACCAGCTTGAACACACAAAAAAAGGTAAATCACAAACAGGGGGGAAGCAAAAAAAAAAAAAATGTTGATAGTAGTTGAACTTTTTAAATACTTGGAAGAGCGGTGGCGCAAAACAAAATTGCAAGATACAATTTTTGAATATAGCATGTACCTTTTTTTTTTACTACAACATAACGGATGATTAACTTGTTATGACTTGGCTCATAGTGTTTTTTTTTTAAACATTTGCACGAGTTATGAGAAATACTGTCCCGTAAAGTGTTGATGCGTTGACGCAACGAGAAAGTGGTTGAAGTGAGAAGACATCTCAATGATTTTTAGATGAACGTTGGAACGCCAGAGAACACGAGTGACACACAAGAAACAGACTCAACTTGCTAAAACCTTTTCGACGTCACGTTGAACCGTACGCAGGGAATTTGCCAACGGCCGCCATTTAAATATCCCTAAAACTTTTTTTTTTTTCCCAAAAAGAGAACATCCCCCCCCATCGATCGATCCGTTCCCAGTTTAATTCTTTTGGCATTGCGGTTCGAGATTGAACAATTTAAAAAGGTGCAGACAAACAAACCGAAACAGTCCAAAATGACAAACATTGGCCGAACGTACAAATGGAACATCTGTGGTGATGGATTAATTACTACTGTACTGTCACCAAGACGGGGACACGCGAGGCACTTTGAGGATTCAACATCAGTCTCTGTCTGTTCATGCGTCCCATGGTCCCTTCGAATAAAGAGTCCACGGGACCAAGCATCCTTGAGCTTCATACAGTCTTAAACTTGGACTGAACAAGTCATTTTTCGGTTTAAATAGACACATTCTACTTATCAGTTTGCTTTTTTTTCGGTTTTCTTTTCTTTTTTTTTTTTACATTTAAATGTTAATATTCACAATCGCTTGAAGCAGGAAGGAGCGTCATAGTTTGGTAGTGCTGGTAAAAGTGTGTGCGTGTGTAGGTGGATTGTCTTTCCAACACCGTCTTGAGAGCCTGTTGGGCTGAGTATGGAGCTCCCAGCATCTGGCCAGAAGGGCCCAGGGGGTGCTGGCTAAGACACCCAGGGTTCTGTCGGTCCTGGCTAAGATCCCGGGGACTCTGGTGGTCCTGGCTAAGACCCCAGGGTTCTGGTGGTCCTGGCTAAGACCCCAGGGTTCTGGTGGCCCTGGCTAAGACCCCAGGGTTCTGGTGGTCCTGGCTAAGACCCCAGGGTTCTGGTGGCCCTGGCTAAGACCCCAGGGTACTTACTGGTGGCCCTGGCTAAGACCCCAGGGTTCTGGTGACCCTGGCTAAGACCCCAGGGTTCTGGCTAAGACCCCAGGGTTCTGGTGACCCTGGCTAAGACCCCACGGGGGGGCTCTGTTGGAAGCACCTCCCCTCACACCCCACAAAGCCACAACTCCTATGACGGTTTCCTGTGGTTCCAGGTGGCGTCGGCCCCGGCCTTCTGCAGGTCCGCGGGCCGCTCCAGCGGGGAGCGGGAGTCCTGCGGGGACTTCTGGGCCTGTGGCGAGCGGGGGTCCAGCTGGCCGGAGGGCTTGTCGGGGTGGAAGGGCCTGTAGTGCTCGCCGCCGGCGGCGCCGGGCGAGCGGTGCTCCGACGACCTCCTGAAGTCCTGGGGAGGGGGGGGGCCCGGGGGCCCGTCGCGGCTCTGGTGGTAGTTGGGCGCGCGGAACTCGTCCGAGCGCCGCCTCTTGGCGTCGGGGTGTCTGCTTTGTAGGTGGGGGGGGGGGGGATAACGGCGTTAGCTACAGAGCCGCTCAACCGGGGTGCCCCGCGACGCAAAACGGCCCCGCGGCTGTCCGACGACGGCTTGCGGTTCAGCCCCGCGGTGCGGTGACCTTGCGGCGTTATGTCGGTTATTTACATTTACATTCGGGGGCATTTAGTACATTGAGCATTGAGTACATTTGTCATAAGAAAGTGAAACATTTCATTGCGGCTAATACAGTAAGAAAGTCACCAACAACAAGTTTCAAGCATTTCAATTGCTAGGTTAACCATTGCTAGTATACAACATGTCTGGCAATTAAAGTGCCAAGACGTACAACATAACAAGAGGTTATGGTTGCGTTTGAACGTTTAAAACCGCCATTTCTTGTTGTGACATCGCAGTTCAAATCAACGTAGTGTGATCGGGAGATTTGTTGCAGTGTTGAACAGTTTGAAATTTTAGATACTTTTAAAAAATAAAAATAAATTACAATTGATAAACAACAGCTGTGTATCAATCAAAACAAATAGCCGGACACTTCTGTTGACGCTGTGATTTTGGAGGTGAATTACGAAAACGCAAAGCGAGACATTTTGGAATTCACAGAGAACAGCTCAATTTGGGCAGATCAAGAGAGCGGCGGGTTGAACGACACGAGAGTCGGGTGACGAGCTATGACCTTGGGGTGACGATCAGGTCGCTGGGCTCGGACGCCTCTTACCTCTCGTAATAAGGTCGGTGGGCCCTCTGGTCTCGGTCGTTGCCGTACTGGTCGTAGGACCTCTTCCGGGGGGAGCTGTTGTTGCGGTAACTTCCTGAGCTGCGGTACGAGTCTCCGTGGGGACGCCGGTCGCCATAGTGATCTTTGTAGCGGTGCGGGTCGTAGGGGTGGTGCCGGTCCCCTTGCCAGGGTTGGTTACTGTTGCCCGGGTAACCGTACTTGCGGTCCCTCTGCCAGTCGCCTCGATCTGTGTTGACATACGGTCCACTTGATATCAGGAGACTTTTTTTTTTTTTTAAAGCATGATATCCACACCGCCCGCCCTGGGTGGGTTATTTCTGACATGTTCAGCTCCATGAGGGATGACTGAGCCGCCACATAAAACACCACCGCCGGTCTGCCCGGAGGAAAAGGCACCGCAGTGCGGTGTGTGTGAGGAATATTTTCGGAATTGCACCACCAGGTCTCACGCCTGCCTGAAGGTGCAGTGTGTGGAATGGTGTTGAAAAGGTTGCAGATTGCAGCCAACTGAACACCCACGCCCACGCCTAACTACAGTATGGTGGCTTATACTACGGTACGGTGCCAGTGGGCCTTTCTGCTTTGTGTGAAAGAGCAACATTAGTTTTTCCAGGCAAATGTTTACTCGCACCGCGGCGAGTGAATAAAGGTCGCTTTTGATAAAAACAACAGTGTGCCGTTGTTTCACGACAAACTTACTCCGAAAGAGCGATGGCCTACTTACGATTTAGTTGAGGAAATGACCCAAACAAAACTAAATGTCTCTAAAACGATCGATGCATTAAAGAATTGCAAACCGACATTCGCAACGCTATTTTACGCTATTTTCCCCTATTTTTAGGGGCAGCCGCGGCCTGCTGGTTAGGGCTTCGGACTTCTAACCGGAGGGTTGCCGGTTCGAACTCCGACCAGTACGAACGGCTGAAGTGCCTGTGAGCAAGGCACCAAACCCCTCACTGCTCCACGAGCACCGCTGTTGGCAGCTCACTGCCTCGGGATTAGTGTGCCTCACCATCACTGTGTGCGGAGTGTATTTCCACTAATTCACGATTGGGTTAAATGCAGAAATTCTTAATCTTAATTTACACATGAATTTAAAACTTCTTCATAGGCTATGTGAGGCCTGCCAGGGAAGGGCCAAGCATCCAGGGACTCTTGGGGGGCGGGGATGTGCAGAGCTGGGTGTGTGCAGCAGTCGACTCTTGGGGGGCGGGGATGTGCAGAGCTGGGTGTGTGCAGCAGTCGACTCTTGGGGGGCGGGGATGTGCAGAGCTGGGTGTGTGCAGCAGTCGGAGCTGATTTGTCTCGAGATGTGTCACAAGGTGTGTCCCAAGAGAGGGTTACACTCCTCGGGACACTTGGTATAACGTCACGGTGGGCGGAGCATCAAACAACGTCGCTTCTATCATTATAGCGCTCCTACGAATGGGTTGTAGCCACAGGGAACACTTAGCCTTTTTTTAGAGTCTGTCCATTCTAGGCTACGGTAGATTCTTATTTTCATGGGATTAAAGGGGGGGCATTTAGCAGACGCTTTTGTCCAAAGCGACTCGCAATCAGTACATTTTGTCAGCTACTGCCGCCCCGGGATTACACACCGACTAAAACCTAATTACGAGTATCAGATTCAATTTCTGCTAAGAAATTCCGTTCTGCCAAGATGCCACAAAATTCGACACACTGCGCCTTTAAGGATTTTGTAGTCACTATAGAAACAATCTGTTGTAAAAAAAAATGGACCATAAAACATCTGACAAAGCTGGCTTACCGTTGTCACTCGAGACTCATTTTATCATTACCCTCCTACCATTACTGTCATTCACTCATGCGTTGACATCCATCTCATTCCAAACAAGCATCAAGACCCTTCGGGAGCTGTCGGGGGGGGGGGTATCGAACCTACCGTCGTTCCCAAAGTGGCGCTTGGCAGCGGGGCCGTAGGAGTCCCTGTGGTGCGCGTGGGGGCCCGACTGCGAGGGGCCGGTCTTGGAGGACTGCTGCGCGCCCGCCGAGTCCCGGCCGGCGCCGGACATCTCGGGTCGGAAGGGCTTGGCCCGGCCCGAGTCCTCCCTCTTCTTGTGGTCCTTCTGAAAAAAGGAACCGAGGGGGGGGGGATGGGGAGTCAGTAGGGGGACGGCGGGCGGTACGAGTGGTTGCGCCGCGACACCGCGGGGCGTTTTTTTTTTTACGTGCGACGGCGCTCACCTCTTCCTCGTGGGACCGCTTCTTCAGCGCCATCTTGTAGAGCTTGTGAAGCTTCCGGGCGCCGAACTCTGTGAACTTGGACACGAATATCCAGAGGTTCCTGCCGCCCCACGCAAGAACACAAGAACACAGTGTTACAATAACAAGGGTGATCGTTTACAGGCAACGACCGGAGAACACCGCAATTCAATCCCCGACCGAGGTGTGTGTGTGTGTGTGTGTGGGGGGGGGGGGGGGGGGGGTGGCGGTGGCGTGGCGAGGAGGACTCACCGCCGCCACGTCTTGGCGTGCTCGGGGTCGCTGTACGCCTTCAGGCACTCGGTGATGCGGTCGCCGATCTTCAGCAGGCAGGTGCGCGTGTGCTGCAGCTGCTCCTGGTCCGACAGGCCCTCGTCCGGCTTGTCCAGCTGCTTGAGCGCCTTCTTCACGGGCCTCATGCGCTCCTTGCACTTGAAGACACAAGACACACACACACACAGAAGAAAGAAGAAGAAGAAGAATTACTCTTTTGATCCCGTGAGGGAAATTTGGTCTCTGCATTTAACCCAATCGTGAATTAGTGAAACACTCAGAACACAGTGATGGTGAGGCATAGAGTGAGGTGAAGCACACACTTAAACCCGATGCAGTGAGCTGCCTGCAACAGCGGCGCTCGGGGAGCGGTGAGGGGTTAGGTGCCTTGCTCAAGGGCACTTCAGCCGTTCGTACTGGTCGGGGTTCGAACCGGCATCCCTCCGGTTACAAGTCCGAAGCCCTAACCAGTGGGCCGCGGCTGCCCAAAATGCCCACACATCGCCATTAACCACGATGATGTCACCATGTCAGGTGACCTGACGGCGTTGTTGATGATGTACTGGGAGGTGATGCACGTGTTGTAGGGGGGGGGGGATGTCTGGGGGGGGGGGGGCGTCCCGGGAGAGACCGCCGGCGTTCACTCACAACGCTGAAGGTGTCCTGGTCCAGCTCGTCGTCCTCCTCCCCGATGGGGATGGGGTCCGAGCCCGCCGTGATGTGCACGGGTCCTTGGGTCTTCCTCCCTTTGGCGGCTTTCGCCTGAAATCGGCGCAAAGGATTAGCGTTGACCTGATGTATGTGTGACGACACACATTGTATTTTGGATTTTAGTGTATTTTCCATTATATTTGTATTTTATATTTGTTGTTTTTTTTTTTGTTTTCCTTCCATGTATGAACGGGCCTCGTCCAATACATTTCATTGTACAGTATGACTAAGTGATAATAAACGACTTGAATACATAAGTGGGTGTTTGTGGTCTGTGGTCCGAGTCTATTCTGCGGTCATTTGACTCCGAATGCGTCTTGTAAAAATACCTTCTCTTTTTTGGGCTTGGGCCCCTTCTTGTCCTTGTCACCGTCCTTCTCCTTCTTAGGGGTTCCCTGTTTCTCCTTGTTCTCCTTGTTGTCCTTCTTCTTCTGCCTCTTCTTGGCGGGAGAGTTCTCGGTTCCGTCGTCCTGTGAACAAATAGATGTATATACTGTAAGCACCCCCCACCACACACACACACACACACACGCATCAGGCCATCAGATACTGTGGGGCCAGGGAACAAATGACACACTCCCGAATGACCGCCTGGAGATGAGGTGGCGGCGATACTGGACCCGAGTCTGGCGAGGGTACCCGACGGGCCGGGTCGGTTTCGGACAAATATTTAGAAATTATGCTCGGGTTTGGGTCGGGCCCGGTCACATCTGCGTGATTGGAAATTTTTCATTTAGCCAGCGCATGTTGCGGTCATCGGTTTGTTGACATTGCCAAATGCCTTGTGGTTGCTTAATAAAGGCGGGCTTTCATAAACACAGACATAAATGTGGAAAAAATAGACTTTAACTGTGTCGGGTTCGGACATAAAAAGCTTGATGCCTGTCGGGCTCGGGTCGGGTTTCAGTTACTGTTCTGTCGGACGCGGGCTGGGGCTCGGACAGAAAAGTCAGGCCCGATCCGCACTCTGAGTCTGGACGCACCTTGACTTCGCCCTCTTCGGAGGGGTTGTCGGACAGGCGCGGCGAGGAGACGTCGTTGCCCGGCTCCTCCTTCACCTTCTCCTTCTTCGCCCGTGGTTTCCGTTTCTTCACTTTGGTCTGCGGGCAGAGACATGGATTGGAATGGGGGAATGGAATATGTTCATGGTTCATGGTATATTTGGGTCATTGCACGTACAAGACATGACGAATCAAATTCAGAGTAACAACTAAAAACAGGGGTGAGGAACACACACACACCTCTTCCCCGGTTTTGGACTGGTCATTGCTGTCCAGCTCCTTCTTGAGCAGCTTCAGAAGGTAGTCCGCTCTGGTCTGCAGCTGCTTGCCCTGGGGCTTTTTGCTGGGGTCATCGGGAAGAATCTGTAGACCAACAGAAAGACAGAAATACTTTAATGATCGCTGAGGGAAATTGCATTTGTTACGAATACTCCAGTTGAATGTTAGAGGGAAAAGGAAAACAGTATACAGTATAGAAGTAAAAGTAAAAAAACAGTATAGATAATATAAAAATAAGAATATACATTAATATACATACATCTAGGCATAAGAATGACAATAAGTCAAAAATGTTAACAACTTTGTCATATAAACAGTCCCAATTTCAGTTCCCTCCCCACAAGCGGCGTTGTTGACATTTGCCTTATCAGCCAGTTTGAGGTCCGGGTCGGTCTTGATCAGATCCCAGTTCCCGAAGCCATGCTCGTAGATGCCCAGCAGGAGCTGAACATCTTCCTGGATCTCCCAGTCCACGTCGAAATGGGCTATCTTGACCCTGCAGGTCAGCTGGAACCTGAGATAAAACGAGATGGGTGGTTTGACGCTAGCAGAAAACCACAAATCTCACACCAATCTGTTCAATCTGGCGAAGCGGTGACAGCGCAGGCTTACTTGTTCCTCTCTGCCGGATTAGAGGGGACGGCTTTGTGCAGCGGCTCAAACTCCTCCTCGTGCTGGATGATGGACTTGGCGTTGACCTGAACTCCGGAGATCTTGATGTTAATCCCTCGCCGCTTTCCCGGACCTTTTGCTAGAGAGATGGAAGACGGGGGGGGGGAGGGAAGAGGTTTTTATCTTTGAATGGACCGCAATATCTTTGATGGGAATAAAGCAACAACAATACCACACATTTATCCGCGGATAAGGTATCACTGTAAAGTTTGATTCCTGTGTCAGTTTGGTAGGGACCATAGACTGTATATAAATATGGACAAACCCTCCGTGACGTCACCCATAGACATTCTTAACAGCGGAGATGAAGCCTAAAATTGAGCTTCTGGGCGCCGCCATCTTGGACATTTCAGTCTGTGTTCTAAGCCCGCCTACCTCCAGCCAGACCAATCAAAGCCTCGAATCCGTGACGGTCATGCCGTGATGACAGATGATAGCTGCCAATCAAGTTGACCACTCCCTTAATTATTCATAAAATAAATCCTTCTCTGTGCATTAAAATAATGGATTCTAAAAAAATTCACCCCCCTCACAGTTGTCATGGACTCGAACACTACTGAAAGACACCAAAACCGTTTTTTGAACCAGGCTGTAAACATGTTTATTTTGGCTGTAAAGTTGGACATTTTAACATGGGTGTCTATGGGAGTTGACTCCCTTCTGCAGCCAGCCTCAAGCGGCCAGTCGAGGAACTGCAAGTTTTTGCACTTCCGCATGGGCTTCATTTTTCAGCATGGAATGTTGCCGCTTGGTAGGGACTTACTTCCACCCAACGCACAGAGCGTGAACTTCACTGCATATATTTAAACTGAAGAAATCCATCCATCCCCATGCGGACGGGTGCTTTGGCCTTCAGAGAGCGCGGGCTCACCTTCTGAGGGGTTCTCCTTCAGGTGCTCCTCGTGCTCCTGCACCGCAGTGACACAGCTGGAGTGAATCAGCTCCGCCAGCCTCTTGAGGTCTGCGATGGACTTGTCCACCAGCTCAGAGTCTCTGGCGATGGCCTCTAGCCTGGTGGGAGGAACAAAGAAGCAAAGGGAGAGCCTGTCTCAGACCAAACTGAACCAAACGAGGGCAGGTGTTCAGTGACGTCATGCTGAACCCACTTTCGAATAGACATACCTTTCAAGTGGACATCCAAATTTCTTGTAGCCTTTAATGAACCTATGACGACAAGAACAAAACACAGTCATAAACGTCTTCTTCCGTTCATTTACATTCAAGGCATTTAGCGGACGCTTTTGTCCAAAGCTATTTACAACAAGTAGAAGAAGGCAAAACACTTCATTGCTGTTAACACAGTAAACCAAGTAACCCAGCATTCCAATCGATAGCTTAACCATCGCTAGCACACAAGATCCTTTTCAAAATGGCGTCAGCTTCATCAACAGACTCCAAAGTAACCTCGTCATTGAGGGGGGGGGGGGGGGGGGGGGGGTGAGTGAGTGAGAGCGAGCGAGGCGCGCGTGGGCCCAGGGTCTCACCGGCGGATCTCGGCGTCGGTGAAGCCCTCCACGTTGTTCTTGCGGGCCCGCGGCCGGCCCCGCCTCTTGGGCCTCTTGTCGTCGTCGCTGTCGTCCGTCTCGCTGTCGGAGGCCGACGAGCGGTGCTTCAGCTTGGAGCCGGCGTCGCTGTCGCTGTCGTTGTGCTGCGCCTGCAACCCACACCACCACAACCTTCAGTCAGGGGCCCTTTGTTGAGTATTTACAATTATATTTGGGGGGCATTCAGCAGGCGCTTTTTATCCAAAGCAACTTACAAAAAGTACATTTATCATGAGATGGTGAAACATTTCTTTGCTGCTAATACAGTAAGAGAGTCACCAGAACAAGTTTCAAGCATTTCAATTGCTGGGTTAACCATTGCTAGTATACAATATATACAATCACACTGTAATGACTTTATAGTGCAGTTACACCCACCCCCCCCCCCCCCCCATTCTTAACTAAAAGGTGCTGTCGGTAACAATTTAGAGATAATTTGTAAAAACAATTGGTGTGTCAGTGAGTCAGATACAGACAAAGTCAAGTTGACTTGAAATAGTCCAGTTGACTTTGTATGGCGATTTAGAGGTTAGACCACTCCCATTTTTGACTGATCAGCGCATCTCTACCGTGATTGGCTCAGGGAGTCCATCATGCCTGTCAATCGCAGGTCTGTGAAATGCAACACATTTCTCAATGGTGGCAAAACGGAGGGAGGGAGGGAGGGCAGCCGCAGAGAGGGGGGGGGGGGGGGGGTGGGGGCGTGTTTTGGGTTGCTTGGTTTCACAATGTTGCTCCTTTTCTGCTCTCTCTCTCTCGCTCCGCAACGCTCACCAACAGCACCTGCATTGCGCGTCCGTAACCTTTAACCTCCCGGGTCACCGGGGGGGGGGGGGGGTAGTCCTCTCACCCTCTTGTTGGAGCTCCGGCTCCGCGGGAGCATGAAGATGTCGTCGATCTCCCGCTGCCGCTCCTCCTCCTCCAGCTTGCGGCGCTGGTCCTCCGGGATGATGTCGTCCCAGTCTCGGGCGTTCTTGTCCTGCAGCTCCGGGGCGCTCTCCTCCATGCTGGAGAAGTTGGCCACCTGCCGCCGTTCAGCAGAAGACGGAGAAGGTTGGGAAGGAGAAGGAGACGAGAGATTCAGGGACGCGGAGGCCACAACAAGAGGGGAAGCGATGGAGAGGCATCACAAGTTGAGGCTTTTATGTTTCTTGGGGATTGTGAATAGCAGGCATCGGCGCTGGAAAGAACCTACTGTACCTTGAACTGAGACAGGAGCTCGTCAGTGGCACTCGATCCCTGGTCACTCTCTCTGGTTTCGGCCAGCCTCAGGATCTCGTCGATATCCATCTCCTGGAAAAAGCCAAAAACAATTGCGGTCAGGCATGTGGGTTTGGATTTAAATGCCACTTGATGAGAACATTTTGAGGGTAATTGATTTTGAGTACCTGTGGCTCAGACTCTTCCCCCTCTGCCTCCTTGAAGAGTTCCTCTGCGCCAAACTTGAGGATGGCCGTCAGTTCTTCTTTATTGAATGGATTTGAGCTGTGTACAGAGCAGCAGCAGTAATAAGTGGGCAAGTGAATAAGAGACTTTTGTATTCCCTGTGATGTTCAAAACACTGTCCGTGACTTGACAAGCCGTCCGGTCCTCACTTTGAGTTTCCTGAGTTGTTGTCGAGAACAGTGCGACCCGTGGTGTCCATCCGCTGAATGACCAGATGGTCCAAGACCATCTTCTTCTTTGCTCTCTCGATGATGTCCTCCTCCACGGTGCCCTTGGTCACCAGACGGTAGATGTTCACCTGCAGAGTGAATGTGAGGATGAGGTAAGGATTAAGGTCATGTCTTATACGTGGTCTCTTTTTCCAACAGCAAAAAAAAAAAAAAAAACACTACTGTGCAGCCCTGGTTACCTGCTTCTTCTGGCCAATCCTGTGGGCCCTGGCTTGGGCCTGCAAGTCGTTCTGTGGATTCCAGTCGGAGTCGAAGATGACCACGGTGTCTGCCGAGGCCAGGTTGATGCCCAGACCTCCGGCTCTGGTGGACAGCAGGAAGCAGAAGTCCTGCACACAGCAGTGGACTGTTAGGACCTCAAGTGAGAAAGCCCACGAGGCCTCCGTAAATGTCAACGGCAGCCCACGTTGGGAAAGGTCTCGTGTGTGTTCATCAGTTAACTGTAGCTATTCAGCCTCAATTACGCAATAGATAAGAGTTTTCATTGTAAAATGATTGGAATGCTTATATTTCGTTATTTTCATGGTCATGATCAAACACTTTGAAGCAATAAGCAAAGAGAACTAGTTGTGGCAGTAAAATGTTGCCTTTGGGACAAACAGCTAGCCCACTAAGTAGGTTTCATGGTTGACAAGTACTACAGACACATTGGAGTGCGGCGGACCCATGAGGACTGCAAGTAAACATACCTCTGAGCCTTCAGCGTTGAAGTGGTCGAGCGCCTGCTTCCGGATCTCTCCCTTAATGGAACCGTCCAGCCGCTGACCAGGGGAGACATTAAGAGAGGGATGACTCCCTGGGCTTCCATCACTCAGCCTCGCATCACAGAGCTGCGCCTCACACAGCTACGCCTCACAGAGCTACGCCTCACAGAGCTACACCGTCCATCCAGGCAAATCTTTCAGGAGCTAATCGTTTCAGTGTTGTGAAAAGGTCCGCGGCAGGTGACCACTCACTCGCTGGCCACTACATAACTTGTCGATATAAATATCCATCGGTCGGGCCGCACTGACACCCGATGCCACACTAGAGTCGGAACGGTAGCCCCCTGGTCAGGCATCCAGCAGTCTCTGAGCACAGTCTGTAATCATGCCTCTCCATGTGAAACAACAACATAGCAAACCAGGAGACGTATAATAGGAGAATATATCATAAAAAAACACAACTATCCACGCGCACGGACACGCACACGCACACGCAGACACAGACACAGACACAGACAGACACACACACACACACACACACACACACACACACACACACACACACACATGATAATTAATTATGTGGATGCCAGGCCAATTCTTTTCCCAGGTTGCATCAGTTCCAGTACAAATAAAATAATATCTATATCTACACGTCATAGTTCTCCCTAAACAATGCAATAGTGGTGGTGTTGTGGCGCAGACATTAGGTGATGTGTTTGTGTTTCCCCCCCCCCCCCCCAATTGTAATTCTGAAGCAGTTCCATTTGTTAGAACGCATGTTTCATTGGAATAGCGCTAAAACAACAAGGAAGTCAGTCATAGTGGGTTCATGAGGCAAAAGATGTCAAGATACTGGTCGTAAAGAATGAAAAAGACAACCAGTGCAAATCTATTTACAATTTATTTCAAGTGAGTCTTCTAGATGAATGCAGACGGACGGGACACAACAACACGGACAAAAATGGGGTGCCACCAAATGAAAAGGCTTATTGCAGCAGAGCCCAGTAGAAAAGGTGATAGTCCCAAACATTACCTGGAAGGTGTAGCGTTTCATGGCGAGGTACTCGGCCAGGATGTCCAACATCCGGACCATCTGGGAGAAGATCAGCACTCGGTTGCCCCGCTCCTTCAGTCTGGTCAGCAGCTTGTCCAGCAGCACCAGCTTCCCACTGCCCCTCACCAGACTCTGTGGGGGGGGGGGGGGGAGAGAGAGACCAGATCAGTCCAAAACCACACAGAATTCATATGGAATTGTGCATACGCACGCACACACACGCACGCACACACGCACACACAGACGCGCAAAGACGCACGCACACACACGTTTACCTGTAGGTGCTCCTGTTGCGTTTCGCTGTCTTCCTCGGGCTGCTTGATGAGGAAACCGTGGTTACAGCACTTCTTCAGCTCCATGACGATGTTGAGGAAGCCCGAGGAGCTGCCCCGCGTGCTCTTGGAGAGGGCCTTGTAGTTCCTCGTCAGGATCCACCTGGCGACACGGTCAGGGAGTCAACGTCACGCACACGAGTTAAGTTTGGGAAGACGCGGCCGGCAGGGATTTGCGTTTGCCTGGTACTCCCAGGGAACTGCCACAAGTCAAAGTGCTTTTCTTCGGCGAGCTCAAACGCCGCACAAACACGAGTACATGAAGCCACACCAGTTTTTTGGCGGGCACTGTGATGTACTGTAAACATTTAATCGAGGCAAAGCAAACGTTGGAAAGTGAAAAGGTGATGCACTTGTGAGCCGTTTAGACCTGGGATTCCCATTTTAAATTGTGTTTTTGGCACCAATGGCCAGGGGCTAACTGTCAACCAACAGACAGATAAAGTAGTGATCAGGAGAAAGCGCAGATTGTTTTATTGTGCTGGTTGTCAGAACTAAGAACAACATTACTCCGGCATAGCCCTTAAAAAAAAACACTTTTACTGGAAGACACATGGAGGCAAATACTGTTGAACAAAAAAAAAAAAAACACAAACGAAACAAGTCCAACAGCTGTGATGAAGCAATGCATACTTGTAGAATTGTTTCTGCTGGGCGGACATGTCCACGCGCAGGATTTGCTCCACCTTGGCCGGCAGGGACTTCTCCACGTCCTTCTTGACGCGCCTCAGCAGAAAGGGCTCCAGGACCTTGTGGAGGCTCTGGTAGCCGTTGTCCCGCCCCTTGCCGTGCTCGTCCTCAAAATCCTCCCAGGACTCGAACCTGGGGCGAGCAGATACACGAAGGCAAGGCGTGTCGTTTAGGCTTGTTAGCAACGTCCACGCCAATACTCCTGATGATCGAGAGTTGGGAGCGGAGGGGGGAATGTTTGAAAAAGGAAATAGCGGACATACTTGTCTGGCATTAGGAAGTGCAGCAGAGACCAGAGCTCCTTGAGGGAGTTCTGCAGTGGCGTCCCGGTGATAAGGAGCCGGTGGTTGGACCTGAAGTCGATCAGGGTCTTGTACAGCAGGGAGTCGTCGTTCTTCAGCCGGTGAGCCTCGTCCACCCCCAGACAGGCCCAGTTGATGTTCCCCAGCACGCCCTGAGGACGAGGTTCATACACACCGATTCGTATAACACGCTCGCATACATTTCCACATGCAAAAATGTCCATATCCCGGATAAGCAGACGCCGCTCATACAGGATGGTGTGCTGCGTACCTTGTCTTTCAGAAGAATTTCATACGTGGTCAAAAGTGCATTGAAGCGAATTCTCTTGGTCTGATGGTTCACCCACTCGTAGTCACGGATCTACACGGAACACAACATCCAGACGGTGATTAACGGTCGTGATTAACAGTTACCAAAGCGATAACAACGGGTCAAAGGTCAGGTGGCACCCCGCACCGTCTTCCTGCTCATGACGTCTCCGATGTACACCACCACGTTCATGTCGGGCGCCCAGGTGTCGAACTCCCGCTGCCAGGAGGTGAGCGTGGACAGAGGCACCACCAGCAGGAACGGCCCGTAGAGCTGGTGGTGGTGGAACAGGTAGGACAGGAAGGAGATGGTCTGGATGGTCTTCCCCAGCCCCATTTCGTCAGCCAGGATAACACTGTTGCACCTGCACGGGGACGCAAGGGGAGAAGGTGGGGGGGGGGGGGGGGGGGGGATATTAGGCATTGTTCAAGATAGGCAGACTGCATTTTGGGGCTCTCGGTACCTTTAGGCGCCGAGTCAAACACCAAAGACTAGACTGATCGGATTTGGAAGCAGCTGCTTTCAAATCAGATAGCGTTCTCTCGCACAAAAAAGATAAATAAACACATACAATTATAGAGAACCTCCTCTGTGTACCTGCACCACGAGTGGGCCAGCCAATTGAGTCCATCCAGCTGGTAGTCCCTCAGCTCCAGGGTGTCGCTTCCGATATAAGTGGGTTGATTCTTTAGCGCCACGAACCTTGGCCGTTGTTTCAACACCTGCGGTTACAGTTACGGATGCGTTCACAGTATTCCGACTCCTCGTGACATCACCGCCGCAAAAAACCCATGTGACCCGCGCTTACTTTGCAGTCCTTGGAGGGGACGGTCTTGCTGGAGTTGCGGTTGTCGAAGCCGTCCACGCAGTTGGGGAACTTCTTCTTGACCAGCGCTCCGTCCTCCCAGCTGCACTCCACGTAGGGCAGGCCCATCCACTTGCACAAGTACTCCGGCTCGTTGGACGACGACACCGACTTGTGGCTGTGGGCTGTTGGGGATCACAAAACACACGTTCTGAGCTCAAGACATCCACTGCTCATGCAAACCTTATGAACTGTGATCATCGGCCGGCCCACGCCGACAGTAGATGGCAGCAGCGGGGGAACTTACAGGGGAAGTCTGACGTCCCTTGCGTCTTCCCGGTTCTGGTTGCTGGCCGTGAGAATGTTGACGTTAGTGAGTCGGACCGGACCAGTCACAAGAAAGGTTTGATGGTTATACGAATAATGCTAAAAATAATGCTCATCACCATCTTACCAATGACTCGCTCTACAATTTGGAACTGCTTGCTCAGGTCTGAAGAGAGCTCCTGCTGGCAGTTGTGGTACTCAATGTCCTCTGGAGAGGCCTTGTTCAACCTACACATGACAATTCATGAATGCCCTATTATTTTCTAAGGAAAGCAATCAGTTGAACCCATTCCACCAAAAACTAATGAATAATTTTTGCTTATTTTATTCTTCTTCTCTTACCAAGAGTTGAGCTCGTCGTTCTTCCTGATGAAGTTCTCGAGCTTCTTGATCCCTTTGACCTTCTGCTGGATCAGAGAGTCCATGCTCTCCCACGTGTTGTGGATGTAGGACCAGCCCTTCCACTTGATCAGATACTGGGTCTCCGCATCGTCCTTCTCCGGGTCAAAACCCTCGCTCGGGTCTCCGTTTTCCTCCACAGAATACAAAGTAGTGGAGGCTCCCGTAGCTGAAAATACAATTAAAAAGAATTATTTTAGGTGAACTGTAAAAAATTGACACTTTCGCTTCAACTGAATTTGCTTCTATGAGATCATTATGTCCATTATATCATTATACATCATTATATCCCATCGCTGAGACATAGACGACAATGATGATATTATAATATTTTAAATATTTTTAAAAAAAATAACACAAAACGAGCAGTGATTCCTATCTGCACTTACTTACTACTCTGCACTTAAGACAAATGACTTAATGTCATCATGAATGTGAAGAAAATCTCAAATCTAGACATCAATAAATATAGATAGACGCATATAGACATAGATAGGAGATATATAGCACACCCTTTACAGCCCATCTACAGATAAGAAACGTAACGTACAACATAAGAAACCTTACCTCCTTTTTTGGCCGTGCGCGTGTCCATCACCTTCTCGATGGTCTCGCTGTCATCGTCCTGCTGCTCCTCGGCCACGTCTCCAGCCATCTCAATCAGGTCGTCAGAGTCCGTCTCAAAGTCATGCTGGTCCTCCTTGTAACTGCCCAAACAAAACAAGGCACAGGGTCGGGTTACTGAAGAGGGAGCCTAGCAACAAGGATTTAAAGTCACAAGGCGCAACGTTGAGCATCTCTCAGTCAGTAGGCAGAGACTTTCAGGATTCAGAAAACGGTCCACTCTATCTGGCTGTGCAAGCATTTGATGCAACAACTGAAATATATATATATATATATATATATATATACAATAAGGGTAAGATTGTGTCTTCTTTTAAATACCTTTTGACTTTTGTCGCAGCCCTTCCCCGTGTTTGCCTCTTTGGAGTATCTTCATCGTCGTCTTCGTCATCATCATCGTCGTCATCGTCCTCCTCATCGTCTTCACCCGATGACTCCGGTTTCCTGGGTTTCCTTCCCTTTTGGACTTGTTTTTTGGCTGTCGATTTAGTCTGTGGTCTGCAAAGAGATCAGAGGCGATAGAGGCAATTCAAAAGACTCCAAGAGAGCGCAACCCCCCCCCCGCTCATCTCATCATAACAGGAAACACAGCAATGTCATCATCACAGTATCCACAGAAGAGAAGCTGTGCTCAATATTGTTTCAAGAAACCGCACGTGATTGTTAACACCAAACGGTTCAGTATCGAGTCAGACTGAATAACAGACAATAAAAAGACAAATATACAATATATTACAACAAAAATGTCAAAAACATAAAATAATAGGATTAGGAAATTAACAGGAATGGAATGGGCTTGAGTGGACCAGTGGGTAGCTGTCTGTGGGGTCAGGCTATACTCCACTCTTACCTTCTAGCAGGAAGTCTTCTGGATCTAACTGTCTCTTCCTGATCACTGTCTGCACTGCTGGACTCCTCCTCGTCCTCATTTGAGTCATCATCATCCCAGGTATTTCTTTCAAAAAGAAATACAAGTTCACCCTCGAAAGTTCACCCTTTGCCAATTTTGAATTCTCATAAAATGGACTTGATTTTTTTTTTGCAATTCAAACCAATTCAATTACTAATCTTTTTTTCAATGTTTTTTTGCGGGGGTAAAGCTACTAGCTATAGCTCAAAAAACAAAATCCAACCCAAGCAAACAGATACCCATTAATAAATGAGGATGGTCAAAAATGCTTTAACATTTACACTTAACAAAAATTAGATGACAAATTAAAAACAAATACAGAGTACCAACGACATCGACTTTTTTAATGAGAAAATCAATAGTGCAGCTGTACTTACTCTCGTTTCTTAGACCGCGTTCCTCGTCTCTTGGGGCTTTCATTTTCAGAGTCACTGCTCCCCTGAAATAAGATGACAATAAACAGTGAAAATGTGTCATTCTAACGAGATAGCAGCAACTCCACACAATATCCACTAGGTGGCATAAATAACACTTGGGGAGTGTGGGGCGTACAAGACAGACATTCAAAAGGAAATTAGCAGAGACTGTCTGAAGGAAAAAGGAAGAGGCCTTAAAAGGAAAATTGGAAGGCATGCTCTTCCCTTTCTACCGGTCTGTGCAGTCGGCACCCCCCCCCCCCCCCGTTGGCAGACGCATGATGGCAATCGCCCGTTTCGACAGCGGTACTTCAAGACAAGACTTTTTTTTCCTACGTTGTCACAAGCTCATTCTTACCCCTGCTCCGATGTTCAAACGAGCAGGTTCCTGTCGGCTGCGGTTCGACCTCCTGACCCCGTACACGTCTGGATGTTCCTCCCACATCTGGAGCCACAGTGCAAACAAAAGGCGGGTTAGCTCTTTGGTATAACACATTTTCAGTGTGTAATAAGTAAATTTTTTTTTTTTTTTTTTACTGATTTTTGTGATCTAGCACCTTCATTACAACATAACATTACTGCCAAAAACGAAATGATTCAAGGCCATAATCACCGCTTCCTCAGTGGTGCAGTGGGCATCGCCATTCACGAGCGCAGCCCCCTGGATCGGACGTACCTTTTTCACATCGGCCAGGCTTTCCTTCTTCCTGACTGGCTTGTCTTTGACTTCGGCGGCAGCCTGCTGAGACTTGGACCCCGTGGACTCGCCCTCCGACTCCGAGTGGCTCTCTGACTCGGAGGAGCTGTTGGACTCTGAGTGGTGGGACTGCTGCTTCCTCTCGCTGCCATGATCACTCTCGGACTGGCTCCCAGACTCCGACACCGAGTGGTTGGACTCCTCTGACGCGGAATTGCTGCACAAAACACCGCGGTTGTGAGTGGTTTGTGTGCCGCGTTTGGTGGATCAACAGGCCTTTTAAATTGCAGAGGGATGGGAGGGGGGGGGGGGGGGGGGGGGGGACACTTCCACTGTAGCAGCAGAGACAATCAAAAAAGAACATGACTATGGTGGATATGGAGATATCTAGTTCTATATACCACCTACAGTGGTATATAGAGACCTAAAATGTACAGAAATGCATTGCACATTCATTTTGGTGTATTTTAAATATAATAAGATACAGAACATTTTAAAACAACGCATACATAATCAATCTGAATGGATTTTATGTAAAGGTGAGGACAATTTAAAAAAGCATTATTTTGCAATCTATGTTGCTCACTTTAAAGTACCTAAACTCACATTCCACAATGCTGTGGGTTTTGTGTTGACCCCCATTCTTAAAATAAGTATCTCTACGGCACACCAATCCTCTTACACTGACATGAACTATGCATTAAATTAACATTAGGTCAGCACAATAACAGTGAATTGTCTTGGAAGTATACAAATGCAAATCGGGATCAAAAAGCCCCATATAGTTTAACATATTATAAATAAGTAATGTGATACTGTGAGTGGACTACTGGGGGCACTAAAAGCTTATAATAGAATCTCCAAGGGCTACCATACATGGCTTGTCAGGAAGAATGAAAAATATCGACTTCATCTATAGCCTGTTTCGTGCGCTACTTGTATATATGATAATCTCTTCATAATCACACGTTGGAATATGTGTTGATATGTGACGACTGAAATTCAAATTAAAGACTAGAATCCACACGCAACTATCAAACTCGGAAGTAAAAGGCTCCAGTTGTAGTAAAGGTCATTCGTGGGTGGGGTCTATCCGTCATCTCAAATTACGATAGGCTGCCGAGTCACTAGGTAGGGAATTAGCCTATCTCTGCTCATCTCTGTCCGCTAGGCGTGCCAGTCTCCTAACCTCAACATACTTCCTGCTCCTCCTCCATGTAGTTCTAAAGTACTTTAGACAGTCAGCAATCTATGTACAAAAGCTGGGGCCATTTTGTGACCTTGTATAGTCTTTGCAACATGTTGTTTGCATTATTTTTGCAATAATATTAACATCCATGTCTGATATAATCAACTGTGCTCGACATCAAACTTCTGGTGTCAAACAAATAAAATGAATAAATGCACATTTTAATCATGGACTAAAATGGCTGCCATGGTGTGGAGGAGTAATCTAATCTTAAATTCTACATGCTCATCACCTATAACTAATAACTATATGAAATAAACCACATGCATTATACTTGCTTATAAACTACAAAACACTTAAGCAACACACAGCACATATGATTTCACTTGTCCTAAATACCTCCACATAGCCAGCAGGTTTCATCTCAACCTTAAGGAGCCTAACCACTGTGCAAACCCTTCTTATCCAAAGTGCTATCGTGGTTACATTCCTACAGACAATACCATAAGAATGTTCTTGTTATGGCCTTGATTCTCACTCTCTTTGCCTGTATGGAACTACTCTCTGAGAACTACAGACGGTCTTACTGAAAATTGTCCTACTCCTTTCCATGTGGATGTATTAAACCTGACAATGGCTGAACCTGAGTATGGGGATCTTTATTCACCTCTTCCCATCTTCACATATCATTGACACATGTGAAAAACACACAACATAACTCCAGAGGTGTGATGGCCAAAACCCAGGTTTCCAAAGTTCACTATAAAACTAAGCACCCTCCTCAACAAATCACACAACTGGAGAGCCTAAAACTAAGTTTGGCAACATCTACACTTTTCCAAAAGTAAATGGCCTTAATCGAAGGATATCATTCATACTTTTTCAAGTGTCTTTCATAGCAAATGAAGACATGTTTAAGTTTATCATACCATACAAATGATAGGGTTTTTTTAATGTCTTTATTTATGAAGATGAAAGAACAATACCTTATTTGGCTTTTAAGTTGTGAAAGAGTATCACACAAGTTCAGGTTAAAGGTCAGGTAGCTGACAACATAAAGGTAAGGTTGTAAAGGTGAGGAGGTTTCAATTCTGCTAACTTGTCCAGCCAGCCCACAAAACTATACAACTCAAAATTCATATAAAATGTGCCAATTTCAGTATAAACTATGCAATCAAGTTGTTAGCAGGCAATATCTTCTGAAATGTTTGCTCTCATTTTGAAATTGAGACCAATCTAGTATATCTAATTTGAAAACAGACTTTTTCACTGCCTTAACGCCTGTCTTAACTGTGTTTGTAAACAGCAAAGATAAAATGACAGACGACAGACAGCATGTTTCAAAAGTTATTGAAGGCTGAGAATAACTTCCATTAAGTTTTCACCACGTTCTAGAACATGGAAGAAAACGCAGAGCAACGTATACCCAAATGTAAACAAAATCATTGAGGTTTAACTATTTGACCATCGGCAGCAGGTGTGCCCTACGACTGACTCAACTACATTCACAAAAACGAGACATACAAAAACAGTGGAAGTAGAAGTAAACATGCACAATATTGCATCGGTGCCCGTAACCAAGACGTGTTTTGTATTCACAGTAAACACAGTATTGCCAGTATAAACTCATCACCATTACTCAAACAGACCAAAAATAGAGAAGAGATGTACTGCCTTTAAAAACGAGTCAACGTACTTAGAAATGGTGCAATGCAGTTCCAAACGGTAAGACAAGGTCATAATAAATTATTGCCTTTGCAAATCATGCGAAACTATGACAGGAACGTTAATAGTGTAAATTAGCTTTGCTGTGGACTTTAACATAGATCATTAGGGCATGGGACCCCCACACAGGCCTAAAACCACAGTATTGACGATAAGAAATGGTAGGATAATCAGGGTGTGGCTATTAACAATAGCAAGGTCATTTATATGACACATAGTCTTAACAGAATGAAAGTCTCAAGAATATGAACAGGTGACCAACCATGCTTGACAAGGTAAACAATCAAACCAGATGTCATAATCGTAAAAAGTATAGGGATCATACCTTGATGCATTGCTTTGTGTTGAACATTCATCCTCATGCTTTTTATTTTTATTCTTCATCATCGTTGTGGCTTGGTATTATTTGTAATTGATTGGTGTCCCGATATTTACTGTCAAAAAGTTAGACGAAACATTAACGAGCACAGAGGATTCCTTAGATTGTCCTTTGCACAAGTGGCAGATGTAACATAGACGTCAAGTCTTGAAATGGAGTGGAATAACTCTTTAAACGCTTTAGCAATCGTATTTTACGTAATAATATAAATGTAACAGGGGTGAGGGGGGAATAGTCCTTAAACTGTATTTATTGTAATGAGTTACTATGCTGTTCTCGAATCAAGACGCGTGCATTAATTCCAACTGCGTCATTACATCAAAGATTAAACAAATAAGGGGGACACATATTCTAAGTCATGTATAGCACGTTAGTACAAAATATGAACATACCAATTCCTTGTACAGGAAGATATGAAGTATTAGAGTCACGTCCGCGACGGAACATTAATATTTATACTAAAATATAAATACTCGGAAGAAAATAAAAAATATAAAAAGTAAACCATTCCAGTTGTTTAAAAAATAGCGTTAATCAAAACAAAAACCAAGGGCCTGGTCATTCTTCATTCACAGAAGGTCTTCTTGGGCGATAGACGCCAGCTCCTCTAGGAGCATAGCACACTAAAAATGGAGGCACGCCATGGCCGCCACAGCTCAATATGGAAAACAACGACGAGCAGTCTCTCCGCACAGACGACAATGACGGCTCAAAAATAACCAAGAAACCACGCAGAAAAGCCCAAATCAAAAGAAAAAATATCACGAATCGATCACTGGGAAAATGTGGGTCAGAAAGGACCACTCACGGGCAGAAATAGTTCCAAGAGGACTAGACTGACGAAAGCCTATAGTACCCTTCCCAAGGCTGATCCGCCATCTAGAGCTCCTTCCTAGCTCTGAAAGCTATGCCTTTGATTGACGTTATTTCCATTTACCCCACACTCAGGTGATGTAAAGTCCCACCCCTTTTTATTTTGTTTAAAAAATAGATTTATGAAATATGCCTATGAAACACATCACTGTGCCAAATAGTACGTTATAAAAGAATGCTATCGTTGAGTGTTCAAATAAGACGTTTAAGTTACATTTTGTATGTTTTCATCATTTCCTGTTGAAACAGGAAACAGTACACCAGGAGCCATTTTAAAGAGCCCATGGAAACCATTTCATGTCAGTAGTTTGAACCACGATTGAAACCATTACAAAGTCCACAATTGAGTTTTGATTCTATTAATGTGGTGAAATGTTAACTATTGATTAGATCTTGCTATAGTAGTGTCAACACAACACTCCTTGTTAGCAACTTATTACTGACAGGGTGATACAACAAACAATTGCTATTACATTAAGTGCAATATAATTTAATTGTTTTCTGTGAAAAACAATAGTTGAGGTCCGTAGTTCAGTACTTTGAGGCCAAAACCTAAAAATAACTAATAAACCAGTCAAGGAAAAAATACAATAACAATAGTTTATTAAAATGAAAACAGGTAAATATAAAAATACAATTTCTTTCGTAAAAACTTTCGGCAATTTTAGAGTCCATTCGGTATTCCGAAAAATGGCAAATGTGCACAATTTCGCAAAATTTTAAATCCACTTGTTGAAAATAGTCCAAAAAAGGTTAATCTTGTTATAATTTGGCTTCACACCAAACGACTTGTTGTCTTCATATCAAACAACGCTGTCCACTTCAGCAAATCCCGTCGTATACGGTCTTGATAGGATAAAGAGGGAAAAAAGTGTAAGCCCACAATGCAAAATGGTAAATACAGTTGCAATGCACTTTAGCGAAAAATGTATTCAAAAACCCTGGTGAAACGTTGAGCAAGGATTTTAGCTAGCATTTCAGTTTTAGCTAGCATTTAGCTGGTTTGTTATTCTCTAAACAAACTGACAGTGTATCTGTCAATGTAGCAAATGATAACCATTTACTCAGTAGGTAAAACGTAACTACGTCCTTGAATATGCGCAGTGGTTAGGAAAACTATCGAACATTGTTCACGGAAAAAACGGGCATTTGCAATCAACAGGTCAAATTCAGTTTAGATTATACAATAAATCTTAACTGAATGACATGCTTTTTGTTCAAACAAAATAATATTCAGACGTTTGATTAAACCAAAAATGTAGCACAAAATGCACACTGAAGTATAACGTAAATATAATTCTACCACTGTCCACAAGGGGGTTGACATAGGGCAGGGTACCACTGCTGTATAATTGTGCACCGTGTTTAAAAACAACCCATTTGAAATGTTGCACACAAATGTGATTGTTCATAAAATAAAAATATGTATGCACACCAGTGTTCAGGTGAAATCTGAACATTTAAACTGGGGCAAAAATAGCCAGATTTGTCAGTATGCTTGGAAGATAAGAGGTCAAATAAAACGCATGTAAATAATCATGGAGATGGGGAAAATATTCAGCAATAATAAACTGTTACACCCCTCCCACATACACACACAACTTGAGCATAAAACATAATAAATAAGATCCCATAAACAGGTCAGGTATCCAAAAGCCTATTATCAAAACACATCCTTTTAAATAGAAGTTACTTGGAAAATGCAAAAGTAAAGTCTGTATCACACACACATTATATAACAAAATGTTTTTGATGGCTTGAACAAGAACTTCGCCTTTGGGTTTAATAAGTTTTTCGAACATGTATACTTACAAGAGTTGCCTTCTTTTCCTTCCACCAATGATTGAGGACCGCTCAATCAGTTAACAGCTCAACTCTAGAAGAGACATAGAATAATTGAAGTTTAGCAATAAATTGCTGGCAAAAAAATTGGTTACGGAGTAATACTACATGGAGAATATCAAACATTGAACATAGCAGCCAGCTTTCATAAGGATTGTTTGAACAACTTCATGTTAATGTTAGTTTTGATGTCCACATTTCAGATCACATCATATAATGAATTTCAATCCCTACCAATATGTAATTCAAGCAATATCAAATGTATTTCTCCTCCAAAATGACAAGGTTGTCAGGTCAATAAATATTGTGGACTGTAGCATTAAGTTAAAAATGATGTTCCTCAATGAAATATGTGAAGAAAGCCCACAATCGTTGGTTTTCAGCACATTGTCTAGAATTAAGTTAATACTAACATTGAAACTCGTTAATTTCAAAGTGATGTGTAAACATTTGAAGTAGTTTGTATGCAAGTTCAAATGCTGATATGAAAATAATTCAAGAAAAGCGGTGATGTATGTTCACTTGTTACCATTAAAGATGTTTTCCTATCTTCACAAATGTGTGTGCATACACGTCATCTTTTTTGGAAACTGAACTACCACATTAAACCACTTGGTTTCCCCATTTTATATTATACAGGCAAACTGTATTTTGGGAAATTGCATGTCCAAAATAGACCACGCCCTATTTAAACAGATCAAAATGTAAAGCAATGCTACATTTGTGCACCATGTGCTTTCGGCAACTTAAACAATGTTATTCTAGTTCTTCTTTGTGTTGTGCTACAAATTGAGCATGTGCAAGCTGCGCATATGCTTTGGACTTACCGAAGCATACAAAGAAATATAACAAATGATTATTATGAAATCAACTTGAATTGAAAAATTAATTGCTGCTACATAGCATGCAAAAAGCTCCAATAATGAATGGGAGTGGTTATTTGTATTGCTACTAGCTAAAATTGTGCTTAGGATAGGATATTATATAGTACCTATTTAAAAAGGAGTAGCTTTGAATGTTATCGACTTTTATTGCTAATGTCATTCTAGTCTCGAACTAAAAATGTGCTTATCGTGACACAGTTGTGATACGAGATACAGAAGTTAGCCTCAATAAATTATGATGCATTCAAATGTTTGAATCGCCCAAAGGGAACACATTTCCGGCTCCCATGCCAGTATCTTGGAATGTCTATACAGTACATTCTACAATTACAACATGATTATCGATAGTTTTTCATCACATGCTCCATCTTAAAAGAATTGCAGTCCCTCACAATGATCTTGATCTTTTATCGTCAAATTAGGAACTTCCTATGTTAAATCACACGCAACAACACACGCTGCAAAATGTGAAAGGCTCAACTTGAAAGCACAAGCACAAATTGTTTGCACATTTGTTTGTCGCGGTAACGCAATTGAACACTAAACGGAAGATCCTCAAGGAGGTGGGGGACATCCACGCACATGCATTACATTTATGGTCACCATTTTGCCATGTGCATATAAACGCACAAGGGTCATGATTACATAATTTTTGGTTTGCGCCAGCTCACACGTTGACTGTATATGACAAGTAAGCGTCGGTTTCTGATTCTGCGTAGTGATCACATAGTGTTCACGCAATGGCCACGCAGTTGCTTGGACGCAGTCATGAGACTGTGATGGTTCTGTGTGGGGTTTACGTGTCGAAATGCAATTCAATGCCACACCGGTAGAGGGCGACCAGGGTGACCATTCTGGTCATTACATACGGATTACTAGCGAGTAAAAAAAAAGTTTACAGACATGAAGGCAAAAGCTATATATATATATATACATATATATATATATATACATATATATATATATATACATATATATATATACATATATATATATATACATATATATATATATATGTTGTTGCCAATCTGTCAAAGCATTTATCACACCGTAGCGGTGTTTATGAGTGGAAACCGGAAAAGCGATCTCCAGCGGATGCAGTTAGCGGACCAATCACAGCCTATGCCGCTGCGTTGGTGTTGCATCGCCTCGACGCACATCTAGGATTTTTGGGAGGTGCACGTCAGGCCCTTGCGGTGGACGCAAGGGGGGTCCGCAAGGATATTAATGGGTCCATAAGCCCCTTAGCATTGCGTCAACGCGGAAGCATAACTTAGACTTAACAGTTCCATTAAGTTAAGATTTAAATGAAGCATTAATGTATACCATTTGAATTGAAGTTTATAATTTTACTACAAACAGTGGGGCCTGCCATACGCAACGTGTCATGATTCAAAGATTTAAATGGTTGAATGTTGTTCAACAATTTTGTTGAATGTAGAAAGAAGTGTTGGAATTTTGCTACATATAAAGAAACAAAAATGTGTCATGTTTGGAAAGTGAATTTGAAGTTTTCCCGGAATTCTGTATACATTTTTCGTTATTTATTTGCTGTAGCTTTTGTTTCCACGTTGATAAACATTTTATCATTTTAGAAAAACTACATGGTATCACCATTAGGTTGCAATTGTAAAATGTTAGCATTACGATAGTACTCAAGATTGTCAAATGCTGAAATGCTACACAATTAGACGTTAGCGATTTGTTGACATTTTTAAGTCTAATTTCTGAACTTAACTAATGACAGAAAAATCCTATTTCAAAAGAAATATTTAAAATGATACAAATTAAATTTGATCAAGTTAGTGTTTTTTTGGAAATAATTTTATGACTAAATATATTTTCCATTCGATCGGCGAGATGTCGGGTGCAAAAACGTACGTCAAGTAGAACTTAAGTAGTCTGTAGTTCACCAAAGGCATTGCGTGCTAAATATCTAAAACCTTTTAATGCACGTTAATTGATGTAAATAGCCAAAATATGCAGAGTAATTTACAGCTAATCAAATGCTTTCATATGAAAGGCAAATACTGGAAAATGTGAGTGCGAAGGAATATTTTAAAAGCCAAAAGCCAAATTCTGGCAATAAATGTATACTTACTAAGTGTCATTGTGCTCTGATCCCCTCCACATCATGGTCCATGTGTAGCACCTTTAAAATGGTGAGGTAAAAAGGTTTAGTAAAGAAAAATGAAAAACAGCACTCCCTACTGGCTGTTAATGTATGGCAGTCAAATATTTTTCGCGTTTCAAAAGGCCGAAAAGTTTAAAAAGAAAAAGAAACGTGCATACCATATTTCTTGAAATTGGATGATTGGGTCTGTTCCTCATTTTCTACTCAATCCTCATTAGGGAGACTCAGGAAATACCTAAAAAAATAAGATATAGAAACAAATGTTAGTTTAATGTGTAATTTACAACAACCAAATCGTAATCCACACTTTCATTCGACAATGCTGAAGGAAAACACAATTTGTTTTGTTTGCTGTGTACTACAGATTTTCATTATATATGGAGTTAAACCCTTTTCCCAGAAGCAAAAGCTTTAATTGTTTGTCAAAAGGAAATGCTAATTTGTTTTTAGTTTTTTAAAAATCACCTTGCATCAGTGCTGAGGTCTGATTATGTTTCCACCATCATTTGTGTAGGTTTAAGGCATGACAAATAAAATAAATATTTATGGTATTTTTTCTATTCACTGCCTTAAAGGGTTAAAAGCCAACACCCTATTTTAGATTTCGACAAAACTTCAACTATCTGATAAATGTTACCTGCCAAACAACATATCACTTCATTTATCTATACATATTGATGTTACAGAAGATACTAATTGCTGTTTAATATTTTTTTTATTTTTATGCAATTTATCAATGTATTTCATATAATTCTAAAGTAAATATCTCATCTTTATCAGTGTCCACAACTATTGTTTTTGTCTTCTAGATTTGTAATTCCTCAAGTTGGACGTGAAATTAAACATGTTTTTCTTTTGTCCAATTTTATTTAAGATATGACGTAATACACAAAAATATAAAATATATCCAAAACAGCCAAAAATCCCCAAAGGCCATTGTATTGGGGGTAACTCATCAACATATGAGCATTGAACACAATCCTGATATATTGTGGTTATTTTAAAACCAACCAAACGACGACAAGGCCGTTTGCCCTTTCAAGGACAAAGCATTTTAAATGCGTAGTTGAGAAAAAACACCCAACACTTTGACAGCATCTCTTCCAAATATCAAGGACTGGAGTGTTATCAAAACCACATGTCGAGCATGCTTTCTCGATAAACGCGAGGATGCCACGACGACATATAGCCTGAGACTGGGCTCTTATTCCCTGACTAAAACCCACCATAGCCATTTTTGCACTCTGGTCTTTTAGCGTCGTCCTTTCCACCATATTGCTCTTCGCCTCGACTCGTTATCACAGGTAGTTACTGAACATGAGAACTGTAAAAGTCCTTACCTGTGAAGCAGGGCACCACTATCCCATTTCGTCTGTTTGGAAGGTTGTAGATTCGGCCGTTTTTGACGGTTTCACGGGATTCTTGTACCACATCATGTCGACTTGAGGCTGGACGGTGGCAGATGCTCGGCTCCTCCGGTGAGTCTGTCTTCTTCCCCGGCGCTGCTCCGCTGTTACCCTCCAGAGGCTCCGCCCACTTTCCTTCAACGTCAGCACGCAGCGCTTCCCGACCAGCTTCTGACTGGGACAGGGTCACAACAATAACGTTCAACCACACACGATAATGTTCATCACACACGATAACGTTGGCTGAAATGTTTTTTTTTTTTTTTCATGAAATGTATTTATTATTCATTTAAAATTAATGAACGTCTTCATTATCTTCAATGCATGATACCCATTATCCATTTAATTGTATATTTAATTTGTTAGGACTAATTAGTCGTTTTCTATATAATCATAGACTATACTTTAAATATCGGAGTGTTTACAGATTGCAATGCATTCAATCAAGCTATATGGCGTTCAGCCTAAGTCACATATTATAGCATAGCCTTGTTTGTAGAAGGCTGTTGATCAACGACAATGAGCGGGTTGACTTGAATTTTTTTTTAAATAAAATAAAAAAGGAATCCCTTGCAATCTCTCTGAAAATAGGCCATCGTGGATAAGGTATTAACTTACCACCTAATAAAAATAGATTTTAATGATATTAGTCCCTGCCAACAAGTAATGGTAATTGTAATGGCCTATAAAGGTTCCAGCTTTTGGAAAACATTGCACAGTCAGTAAGTAGGCCTACAATTTTGGTAATATTTTGCTTCCATTGTCCAGGAATGGGCTTCGCTCAAACACTCCGCCCACAACACTGGCCAATGAGAAGCTCATTGGCCAGTGTTGTGGGCGGAGCTGAAGACATCAAGATGTCTTTAAAAAGACCATCGGCGTAGCAACGGGGGAGTTCCGCGTCCCGCCCCCTTCCGGACCAGCGTGCCACAAACACATTTCGCGAAATTGTGCAAACTGTATGATAAACGTAGCACCCGGTCACCAAAATGTACCAGCCATCTGATTCCCCTAAATGATAATGATTCCAAGCACTATCGTATACAATATTGTATACTAGCAATGGTTAACCTAGCAATTGAAATGTTTGAAACTTGTTCTGGTGACTTTCTTGCTGTATTAGCAGCAATGAAATGGTTCACCTTCTTATGACAAATGTACTCTTTGTAAGTCGCTTTGGATAAAAGCGTCTGCTAAATGTAAATGTATATATCATGTATATATATCATGTATATATCATGTAAATGTAATATCTACTTAAGCTTAATTGTTGACACCCATACACCACAATACAAAGCCCAAACAATACAGCAGGTAAAAGAATATGTTTTTACCTGTTCCTTTCTTAGCATAATACAACTAAAACAGCAATGTGATTTTGCTGTTCATTATCAGACCTATAAGTTTTAATAATATTAAGTCATCACACCAAATAGCTGTCCAACAACTGTGAAGTGGTCATTGACTACTCTGGCTCTGAAGTTGTGTGAAAAAGGTGCAAGCAATGCCTATGCCACACCTTAAAAACGATTATGAAGATACCATAAAAAACTGGAATAACTACTGAAGACATTAAAACCAGTTCGTGCCACAACTCAAGCACACAAGGAGGAGTGGACAGATGCCGCAACACATCTTCAACTATACCAGCTTTGTGTGTCACACATTCATTCGCATTTTCACATATTTGTTGACCTGCAGTCATGCATGTTGATACTTGATACACATCCTTTTCTGGTTTAAGGGCGGTTGAGGAAAGAAATAAAATATGTGTTTTACTTGGGACTTTTTTGTATTGAGGTAGCAGAGTGCTTAGACTGGTTCTAGTCAGAACTTGTCATAGGTCACACCAAGTAATCAGAAGGTAGGGAAGGCTTAAGGGAGACTCGCCTTTATAATACATATTTGCATCGCCATGCCCTGTGTAAGCAAATGTCCTTCAAATGAATGGGTGGCTGTCCAGTCCAGACCTAACCCTTTCTGACCTATTGGTCTACCTTAACCTTTCTTACATTTAAACCTTAAATCTCCAAAATGTACCCAACCATTTGAACGTCCTTTGTGAACCATACCTTTTTGTTTTCTTCAGAAAATAAATACAAAAAAATTAATAACTAAAATCAAAATTATTCTTACAATGGCTCTATTGAGATGGCTGTGGACTCCAGGAGGAAAGCACCCGCCCCTCTGGCCACGCAGTGGGAATAGGGCACCTCAGTGTCCACCTCACCTCACAGATATTTATAAGTTATTAACTTGGCATTAAAGTATTCTTGGCTTTTTGGCAAATGGCTTCTTGGAAAATGCAGTTTTACATGTTTGCAATAGGCCTATGCTTCCCGTTTCAAACCAGTACACTTTGGCATAGCTCTATTATTCAACCTAGAATCTTAACGCCCAGGCCCATCCCCATCACAGTCGAAAAAAGAGCACCAATCCTCTCACATGAGGCCATTGTGTTAAACTACTGTTTCCGTATGTAGGCTATATAAATGCTAACACAATAAGGGTACATTGATGAACCATTAATTAATGCACTCATAAACACAAACTAATTGTCAGTTAACAGTTAGGGACATCTAGCAGAACCCACTTGGCAGATATGTAAACTAATAATCAGAATCGGGTTTCAATAGTGTGTAATCCAATGTAAATAAGAATAGTTATGGTTATCTTAGAATGAGCCCTTTATATCTAAATTGGGATGCAGGTCGTCCTCCAGGCCACCATGTTGCACCACCGTGTTTCTACGGAGGCTGCTCCCCTCACTGAGGCCCCTGGGAAGAACAGAGAGGAAAACACTAACCAAAGCCAGGAAAGGAAGCTTTCAGGCAGCATGGAGCCCCCCCTCCTCACTGTGGGCCCTCTCCTCACTCAGGCCGCTCCCTCCACAGAGCCCCCTCTACTTACTGAGACCCCTCTCCTCAGTAAAGGCTGAGTTATGCTTCCGCGTAGGGATTATGTGGTGATCACGCAATGGCCACGCAGTTGCTCGGACGCAGTCATGAGCCCGTGATGGTTCTGCGTGGGGTTTACGTGGGGTTTACGTCTCGAAATGTAGAGGGACCAGAATGACCATTCTGGTCATTACATACGGATTACTAGCAAGTTAAAAAAAAAGTTTACAGAAATGAAGGCAAAAGTTATATATATATATGTTGTCGCCAATCAGTCGAAGCATTTATCAAGGCTGTGTTTATACCGTGGCGGTGTTTACGAGTGGAAACCGGAAAAGCGATCTCCAGTGAATGTAGTTCGCGGACCAATCACAGCCAAAGCCGCTGCGTTGGGGTTGCGTCGCCTCGACGCGCGTCTTTGGGAGGTGCACGTCAAGGACGTAAAGGGTCCGTAAAGGGTCCATAAAGGGTCCGCAACCCCCCAGCATTGCGTCAATGCGGAAGCATAAACGAAGCATAACCCAGCCTTAAGGCAGCTCCCCACACTGAGGCAGCTCCCCTTACTGAGGCAGCTCCCCTTACTGATGCTGGGCCCCTGACTGAGGCAGCTCCCCTCACTGAGGCTGGGCCCCTGACTGAGGCAGCTCCCCACACTGAGGCAGCTCCCCTTACTGATGCTGGGCCCCTGACTGAGGCAGCTCCCCTTACTGATGCTGGGCCCCTGACTGAGGCAGCTCCCCACACTGAGGCAGCTCTCCTCACCGAGGCAGCTCTCCTCACTGAGGGCCCTGCAAAGAAGAGGGGATATTTTTGGTGGAGGCCATTTTATGCAATTTCCCTCAGGGATCATTAAAGTATTTCTGTCTATCTGTCTGTCTGTCTGTCTGTCTGTCTTCTCCATCACACGGTTCCATCCACCAGTTCTTCGAAGGACCTCCTCAGGGCCCAGTCTGCGGACCAGAAGAAGAGCGGTGATGAATGGGAATGAGAGGACCCTGGAAGTCCACATACACCTCATCTTGTTTGATATTTTCCTGCTCCTGTTTATCCTCAATAAATATATACAAAATTAAAAGTGACTGTCTTTTAAAAATAGTAAATACATAGTTATATAGTTTAATAAACATTGTTTGACTATGGATTATTGTCAAACAATGTTTATTAAACTATTGTTTATCTATTGTAACTATTGTTATAATCTGATTGAATAGGACTATATTGAAAAAAAATGTAATGTAATATAAATAAATAAAAATATAAAGGATAGACACATAACATAATCTTTGTAATCTACTTCCTGACATGTGCATCCCTAATTACCAAGTGTCTTAAGATATTGCCAAAAAATACATTCTCTTTGGACTGGTGCTAAAATGGTCAGGGGATAGAGTGTAGTAGTGTGGCCTCAGTGTTCAGTCTGATTGGAGAAGGAATGCTATGCCGTCATCTGATTAGAGGTAAACTGTGGCGTAACTATTGGTAAGCAGCTACTCCAGTCAATCTTTGGAGGGCGCCACCTACAACAATAATTTCATCTTCCTGCTCTGGCCCTTCATCCAACGATAAGTCATATATCGAGCTGAGTCGCTCCTTGGCATCCATTTGGGGAACGATACTGAATAAATATGTAAATCTGGCCTCATATGAACTCCGAAGAATCACACACACTAACACGTACTCCATGGTGTTTGCACTCTTTTCATGCTTTTCCTGACAATATCAGTGACAGTGGCATCTGCAGAGCATTCATTTTCCAAACTTAAACTTATAAAAAGCTACCTGAGGCGCTCAATGGGACAGTCTCGTCTCTCTGGACTTGCCATACTGTTGATTGAGAAGGCCCATGCGCGTCACCTGGACATTAAGGATTTAATTGACAACTTTGCGCAGAGGAAAGCCCAGAAAATGCAGCTATGATATAAGCCCGCACCTTTTTATGTATTTTAATGTTCGGGTATTGCATTTTGGTTTATTGTTTCTTTGGTGTGCAGTTCGGAGTATGTTCCTTTTGGTGCCCCGTCAGCAGTGTTTTGTTCATCTATGGTGTGCTGTTGCCACAGTTTTTATTGATCTATTTAAAGGGATATTCCGCCATTTTTGGAAATAAGCTCATTTTCCACCTTCCCTCGAGCAAAACAATCGATCTTTACCCTTTTCCCGTTCATCCAGCCGTTCTGTGAGTCTGGGGGTACAACTTTTAGCTGTAGCTTAGCATAGATCATTGAATCGGATTAGACCATTAGCATCTCGCCCGCTTAAAAGTGACTACGATTTCCGGAATTTTTCCATTTAAAACTTGTCTCTTCTCAAGTTTGAAAGTGCAATAAGACCAACGGAAAATGAAACGTGGCGATTTTCTAGGCTGATTTTACCCGGAACTATATTCTCTTTCTGGCGTAATAATCAAGGAAAGTTGCAAAGGTACCATGGGCGTAGTGATATGACGCAGCGCCTCAATAGTCCCTGTAGGCTTCTTCCGGCAATACAACCAACGTGATTACCGGGACTATACTTTGAGGCGCGTCATATCACTGCGCCCATGGTACCTTTGCAACTTTCCTTGATTATTACGCCAGAAAGAGAATATAGTTCCGGGTAAAATCAGCCTAGAAAATCGCCACGTTTCATTTTCCGTTGGTCTTATTGCACTTTCAAACTTGAGAAGAGACAAGTTTTAAATGGAAAAATTCCGGAAATCGTAGTCACTTTTAAGCGGGCGAGATGCTAATGGTCTAATCCGATTCAATGATCTATGCTAAGCTACAGCTAAAAGTTGTACCCCCAGACTCACAGAACGGCTGGATGAACGGGAAAAGGGTAAAGATCGATTGTTTTGCTCGAGGGAAGGTGGAAAATGAGCTTATTTACAAAAATGGCGGAATATCCCTTTAAGGCCTATTTATGATGCGCTGCCATTTGTTGTGGTGCGCCTACTTTTTTGCGAGTTTCATTTCTACTCTATGCTTTAGGCCTACATGACCTAATGGCAGGCTATTGGTGGACGTTGCGTCATTACGCTTTGTAGCCATAGACTGTATATAACTAATGGACAAACCCATCGTGACGTCACCCATAGACATTCTTAACAGCGGAGATGAAGCCTAAAATTGAGCTTCTGGGCGCCGCCATCTTGGACATTTCAGTCTGTGTTCTAAGCCCGCCTAGCTCCGGCCAGACCAATCAAAGCCTCGAATCCGTGAAGGTAATGCTGTGATGACAGATGACAGCTGCCAATCAAGTTGACCACGCCCTTAATTATTCATTAAATAAATCCTTCTCTGTGCATTAAAATAATGGATTCTAAAAAAATTCACCCCCCTCACAGTTGTCATGGACTCGAACACTACTGAAAGACACCAAAACCGTTTTTTGAACCTGGCTGTAAACATGTTTATTTTGGCTGTAAAGTTGGACATTTTAACATGGGTGTCTATGGGAGTTGACTCCTTTCTGCAGCCAGCCTCAAGCGGCCAGTCGAGGAACTGCAAGTTTTTGCACTTCCGCATGGGCTTCATTTTTCAGCATAGAATGTTGCCGCTTGGTTGTAGCCTATAGGGGGGCGGGCCCGTCTTGATCTTCCTGTTTACGGGCCCGTCGTTGGCTTGTTACGCCACATGGGTTAAATTAAGTATTTAGGAACACAGTACCTTCTCAACAACCTTCTCAATCTACTAAAACTGAAGTGTCAAGACAGTCTACCAGATAGAAACCTTAATGCCGCAGTACGCAATATGTATTAGTTATAGCTCTATATTCCTCATTAGTCATCCCTGACAGACAGTGTTAGGTCAGTAACATGGGTCTCCCAGTGCAGAGGGACTGGGGGACCGGGAGACAGGGCACAAATAGCTCCCCCTTCATCCAATCAGGAGAGACTTGCCCCTCCCACGTGCTGCTGTTGCCGGCTATAAACGCTATAGTGTGTAAAAAGTCAGTAGTGGCAGTCCTTCATTTTTCACCACTCATATTCGCCAACGTTAATCTTGTTCTACCCCTCTATTTGTCGTTTTAATTTCTTCCACATGCACCGAGTTATGAGCGCAAATAGTGCCGCGGAGTAGGGAAGGCTCGTGTCTGTCATCATTAAGGCCGACTCCTCTACACGGGGAAAGCACGCCCCCTGGAGGAACTGCGAGTAGTTAACACCCTAACCCTGAGAAAGAAAATACAATATATCAGGTGTACGGTTAAATTATTTAAGAATGGGATGGTTGCTATTTTCAGCGTGTATCAGCATGTACTACATATATATCTAGATAGTTTCCATAAATAAAATAAAAACATTATTTTTATATTAAACAAAAAATGACCATTGATACTTTATTTTTTATACCAATAATGGATAATAAAATGAGGACAATCGGGGTCTATACAACATGGCCCCAGCTCTGATACCCGGAGCACTGGACAACCCCACACACACCTCCCTTCTCACACACATGCAATGTAAAACAACTAACCGGCCTCAAATGCATACACGACACTGTGCCGGCGAAGTGTGTGACCAGGCGTCGATACCAGAGTTGGCCACTAGGCCGAGAAAGAGGAGCACGTCGTGGAGGGGGCTTGTTCTCCACAGGCAACAGGAGCTAAGGAAAGTTTTATCAAGCACTGCTTGAACTGCTCATTCAGCTGCCCTTTCCAGACTGTCCAACCGTCCTGCTTTGAGGGAAATTGTCCCGTGTTCCGCCGAGACCCCGGGCGGGACGCATCTTGTCTCGCATGGCATGAAAAGTGATGCGCGCGTCCCGTTTTGAGTGAAAAATGGTGGGCGCAGTGCAGTGCATGTATGTTCTGCGGTAGGGGTGATACGCGACGAGAAGCTTGCCCACCGATACCGGTTGCACTGCACTGCACATCTGTGCACTGCAACGCACTTCCTTCAGCGGAAGTGCGTTGGTAATGGTACACACCACACACTACGTGTACCGCCTGCGCCTACCAGTACGCACCGTTATAACGCGTTAGTGCACTGCACAATTCCGACTGTATAAAGCTATGTTCCAAAGACTGTTATGCATTGCATGTTATTGCCACGTCCACTGATCTTTCACTGCTTTTGACCATGTATGCGAAGTTTTGAAGTTTAAACATCCCAGCCCAGGGCAGTCTTTACTATCCCCATGTGATATAATTCAGCAATCACGGAATGCATTCTGAGTCTGTTAATTGAGACTCGAAGCTCTCCCTTTATCATACTTTGCATATTTGAATGTTTTCTTAAAGGCTGTAAGGGTGTTATGTACAAGAACATGTTGTTTTGCGTTAAATTCAACGAATCGAATCACAACAATAAAGAAAAAAAAAAGGTGGAAAATGACATCATATTAGAATTGTGGTCTGAAAAAGGTCTGTCCCACTTTCTGCCACACATTGCTGGCAGGTTGGACAATCTGCCTTTCCGAGACGTCCTGGTGATATTTCCCAGCATTGTGCAGCCATCGGGGCCTTGATAAGCCAGGCTTCTACACAGCTTTACACCACTTGCGTATATCTGGTCTTCGTTGTCTCAATAGCAGCGGACCTATGCATTATATCTCTTCCTATATATCTTATCGCTGATGGGTATTATCATTAGTCATTTCACAAATATGTATTGCATATGTAATAAATATTGGGGGATGTTAGGGTAGACTACCCCCTTGGTCAATTACAAAATAGTCATTATGAAACCATACGCAGCCTAGCCATAAGAACCCCAAACCCTAACCTCAGCCATAAGAACCCCAACTTATCTATGTGACATGGGAAAACAAATTAGATATGTTTTCATTAATTTCCTCTCCACCATAAGTTTCTATAACTGTGATGATTGTCATTAGTCTCAACAAAAAAGGACGCCCTTTAGTGACCTTTCTCCCCATCTATCCTCTCTCTCTAAGGGGCAGCAGTAGCTCAGTGGATAGGCCGGGTCGTCCACTAACCTGCTCCTACTTGTAAATAGCAACAAATCCCCTCCCCTTTTCAGGGTTCGAAAAGGGATCCCTCCCTCCAGGATCAACGCTCGCAAGGCTGCAGGGCCTGACAACATCCCGTGTCGTGTGCTGAAGGAATGTGCAGAGGAGCTCACAGATGTCCTCACAGACATGTTCAACACCTCCCTGAGCCAAGCTGTTGTCCCCACTTGCTTCAAGAGCACCATCATCATCCCGGTACCGAAGAAGGCCTCTCCATCCTGCTTCAACGACTACCGCCCCGTTGCACTGACCCCCATCATCATGAAGTGCTTCGAGCGGCTGGTCATGCAGCACATCAAATCCATCCTCTCCCCTTCACTGGACCCATACCAGTTTGCATATCGGGCCAACAGGTCGACCGATGATGCAATCTCCACCGTCCTCCACTCAGCCCTCACCCACCTGGAGACCAGTCTCGTCCATCATCCCTCAGCAACTGATCAGGAAGCTGGACTGTCTAGGACTACAGACCTCACTGTGTAACTGGTTGTTGGACTTCCTGACCGGAAGACCGCAGGCAGTCAGGGTCGGCAGGAACGCATCCAGCACAATCATGCTGAGCACAGGGGCCCCCCAAGGATGCGTGCTGAGCCCCCTTCCCTTCACCCTGCTGACCCACGACTGCACTCCATCCTTCAACAACAACCTCTTCGTCAAGTTTGCGGATGACACGACCGTGGTGGGACTCATCAACCACAACGATGAGTCAAACTACAGGGAAGAGGTGAGCCAGCTGGCCGTGTGGTGCAGGGACAACAATCTCTCTCTCAACGTGCAGAAGACGAAAGAGATTGTTGTCGACTTCCGTAGAGCCTCCGCCCAGCACCCCCCGCTGACCATCGACGGTGCTGCTGTGGAGAGAGTGAGCAGCACCAAGTTCCTGGGGGTGCATCTCACTGAGGACCTCTCCTGGAACTGCAACACCACAACACTGGCCGGCAAAGCTCAGCAGCGCCTCTACTTTCTCCGCAAACTTCGGAGAGCGAGAGCACCTGCCCCTATCATGTACTCCTTCTACCGGGGAACCACCGAGAGCATCCTGACCAGCTGCATCACTGTGTGGTACGGCGGCTGCACTGCATCCTGTAGGAAGACCCTGCAGCGCATAGTGAGAGCAGCTAAGAAGATCGTCGGTGCTCCCCTCCCCTCCCTGCAGGACATCTACAATACACGCCTGTCCCGCAAAGCACTCAGCATTGCGGGTGACTCCACCCACCCCTCCCACTGCCTCTTCAACCTCCTGCCCTCTGGGAGGAGGATGAGGAGTCTCAAGGCAAGGACCAGCAGACTGAAGGACAGCTTCATCCACCAGGCGGTCAGGATGCTGAACTCCCACTCAGCACTGACCCCCCTTCTTTCTCTGCTCTCTGCCCGCACAAACATTGGACGCTGACACCAACCCCCTCCCATTCTCCCCCTCCCTCCATTCCCATTCCCAGCCCCCCCCCCCCCCCCCCCCCCCCCCCCCACACACACACACACACACACTCATTCAACCCCAGACACCTGCACACAACCTCTCTCCCCCTGGACTTTAACCCCCCCACCCATCTACCACCACACACCTGCTCACCACCATGCACAGCCCCACCACCCCTACCACCTACCATCATGCACAGCCCCACCACCCCCTACCACCATGCACAGCCCCACCACCCCCTTCCACCATGTACAGCCCCACCACCCTCCTCCACCATGCACAGCCACTTTACACTTTGCACTTTAGTACTGTTCATAAATCTGTCTGTATATAAATCTGTTCCGTATATAAATCTGTTAAATAACTGTTCATAGTACTGTTTATACTTTTTATACACTGTTACAACTGTTTATACTGTTCATAACATCCATACTGTTTATTTATTACTATTACTGTCATTACCCCCATACTGCACCTCTTACTTAGTGTTTACTTAGTACTGTGTTTACTTAGTGTCTTACTTCTTAGTGTTTACTGTTTACTGTTCTCAATTTGCACATTTTACTATTTACTGTTTCATTGCACTCGCGACCACCTTAGTATTTTATTCTTATTTTTTAGATTTTTTTTTTGATACTTTTATGTTTATATATCAATATTTATATTGCACCAGGGATTGAGGGAAACGGCATTTCGGTTCTTGTGTATGGCCTGTACATTCATGAAAACTGACAATAAAGTTTACTTGAATATTGAATCTTGAATCATACATACATGATTGTACCCTCACCCTCACCACCACCCACCCCTCCCCCAACACACACACACACACACACACACACACACACACACACACACACACACACACACACAAAACACGTGGCCACTTTACAGTTATATACTGTAGCTATGTCTCTGAACCTTATTATGTTGTGTTTGCCCGCACCATACTATGCTATGTTGGCACTACCTCTGTGAACAACCCTTTCCAGTGGATACTTATTTTAACCTGTAATGTCTACCTCTGTGAGCATATCCTTAGGTACTAATCCATTGTTCACTTATCTACCTTACTCACTTATAATTGTATTACTGCTACTTATTTGACTTATTTATTTTATTATGTAAACTTGAGTTGACCCAGACTACAAGAATTTATTCCACTGCTGGTAATGATGTACGTTGTTATCTAGTATGTGACAAACCTGAAACTTGACAAAAAAAAACCCTCACAGGGTCCCCCAGGGATTGGTGTTCCTGGTCCAGAAAGTGATGCCTGCTGTTATTCTGCACCCTGGCCCACTTCTACTGGTCCTACCGCAGGGAGACATTGGCCCTGGGACGGCACCCCTACCTCAACGCACTCTTCAAATGGTCACACACAATTCTGCCGAGAGCCCGAGGACACAGAACCGCTCCAGAACCTGGTCAGGGCCCTGCAGCGGCATGCCTACAGCTGAGGGGCCCCGCACAGACCCACACACGGCTGCAGTTAGTGACACACACACACACACACAGCTCCACAGTTAGTGACACACACACACACACACACACACAGCTCCACAGTTAGTCACACACACTCAAACACAGTCACACACTGCATACGTGTCAATGGTTCAAGCCTTTTATATTATATATGTGTCGACAACCATGCGTACTTTCAAGTTTCAAGTTGTTTATTATCAAATGCGCAGCGTCACTTACAGTCATACTGTACAATGGAAAGTATTGGACACTAACAGGCCCTGTGCTTCCAATGAGTCTTAGGTATTTTAGATCTATAGGTATCTTAGATATATTTATGTATATTTTTTATATTTTATATTGATATTTGGCTCTGACTAATCTATATGTTTTTCTTTTCCCTTTTACCATCCCACTGGAGTAGTTGTAACTAAAGCAATTTCCCTCTGGGATCATTAGAGTATTTGTCTGTCTGCCTGTCTGTCTGTCTGTCTGTCCAGAGGCCATGCACTCCAAGAGACCTACATTGAAAAAGTTTCTATAAAGGAAAAGATACACGTAGAGGCAGTAACTTAAATGCCTCAACATAGATATCAAACTGAACAAAACAGGAAGATGTGCACCTAGAGGCGAGGGGAGGATGAGCTGTCTATGGAACGCATAAGATAAGATGATGTAGTGTGCAGGACGGGGATAAAAAGCAGCAAGTGTGAAGAGTGTGGCAGTCTCTTTTGCAAACCAACTCAGACTTTGTGTTTCTTCGTCGCAAGTGATAATAAAGTCTTCATTGTTCAAAGTACGGCCTTCCTGAACCCTCTCATACTCTTATTGAAGTGTGCGTCAGCCAACACATGACCTGTGTATTTCTGTGTGTGTGAGAGAGATCGATCTCTCTCTCTCTCTCTCTCTCTCTCTCTCTCTCTCTCTCTCTCTCTCTCTCTCTCTCTCTCTCTCTCTCTCTCTCTCTCTCTCTCTCTCTCTCTCTCTCTCTCTCTCTCTCTCTCTCTCTCTCTCTCTCTCTCTCTCTCTCTCTCACACACACACACACACACAGACATACACAGGTCATGTGTTGGCTGACGCACACTTCAATACTTCAATAAGAGTACGAGAGGGTTCAGGAAGGGCCGTACTTTGAACAATGAAGAAAAATTTGACTTTAATTTTTTTTTTTTTTTTTTACATTACATGAACTTTCAATCCATGTAATGTAAAATAAATGAGATACTTTGATGATACCTAACAAAGACGACGCGAAGCACAACGCGCTGCTACGTTAAGTGTCCCCCCGCACTCTAATGGAAAATAACCGATCCTTCTATGACTTTCTATCAATGCAAAGGAAAATACCCGAGCGAGGTGATACTTCCATAGATGGGATACTTCACCTGCAGGAGCGGTAACACCGGAAGCTGCGAAACCGGCGACCCCTTGCTGACCCCGGAAGCTGTTGCCTTGCTGTCAACAACAAGGGGAGCACTAGGGGCCGCTGTTTACTGTCATATTTCATTTGAACCACCAGTGGCCGCTGTTGAGTCACGTATCATGTCGGACCACCAGAAAGCACCAGAGGCTGCTGTTCAGTGTAGTATTTTCTGGGGACCACCAGGGGCCGCTGTTTAGTGTAGTATTTTCGGGAGACCACCAGGGGCCGCTGTTCAGTGTAGTATTTTCTGGGACCGAAAGCTGTTCGAGCAGAGTTTGGTAAGGGTTGGGGTTTATGGTTAGGGTTAGGGTTTCGATCTAGGTAAGTGGATGATCACCACGATAATCAAGTTGATGATCCTCTTGATCTTGAATAACATATTCTGTGAACGAGCTAGAGTGAAGGGACCTTGACCTCCCCCTTATTTTCAGGGTCCCTCTTTCCTCTTTGGTGGTGGTGCTGAGTCTGTCAGACATCCAGTTCCAGAGATGGACATGCCGACCTGTGTCCCATTCTTAATTAATGGTGGGAACTTTCAGGGTTAGGGTTTGGTCGGAGTTAGGGTTGCGGCCAGGGTTGGGGTTCGAAGGGTACAAGGTCGAGTTTGAGCCGGATACGTTGAGAACCGAAGGTCGCAGGGTCACGTTTAGGGTCAAAGTCCGGGGATGGTTATAAGCGAGATATCTGGAGGACGAGTTAGGGTTAGGTTAGGTTAGGGTTAGAGTGAGGGTTAGGTTATGTTGGGGTTAGGTTACGCTATGGTTAGGTTAGGGTTAGAGTGAGGGTTAGGTTGTGTTGGGGTTAGGTTACGCTATGGTCAGGTTATTTTAGGTTAGGTTAGGTTAGGCTAGGGTTAGGGTTATGCTAGGCAATGCTAACTCACAAGCTCTTGAGATATCTGGCTGAAACTTGAAGAGATACCTTACAAACACCCCTTTTTTAACCCTGACCCTGAACAGAACCCTAATTCTAACCTTAACTCTCACCCTAACCCTAACCCAAGCCACATTTTTATTTTCCCCCAAACCCATTTCAAAGCACATCAAATGACATCTACAGACTCTCAGGACTACCATCTTCCCAGTACCTTCCGTTCTTTAGATATCTTGTTCATAACCCTTCCAAATCATAACGCTAATG
>JAXIVH010000535.1:50645-76827 GCA_036785325.1 Urophycis tenuis | reverse complement strand
CACGCGTGTTTGTGTGCCGACCGAGGTGCACGCAAACACGCACACGCGCACACACACACACACGCATGCACACACACAGACACACACGCACGCACACAGACACACCGCACACACACACACACAAACACACACACACACACACACACACACATACACACACACAAACACACAGACACACACATACACACACAAACACACACACACAAACACACAAACAAACACACACACAAACACACACACACAAACACACACACACACAAACACACACACACACACACACACACACACACACACACAGAGTCTCTCAGAGCTGATGTACTAGGGCCCTAGGCTGCGGTGTGACAAAGGTAATCAGCCGCATGTAGCATCATAATTAATTGCTACAACTGTGACTCCCCGCCGCGGCGCGCTAACCTGAGCGCGCGGGGCAACCGACTGTCGGTGGGGGGGACGGAGACTCACGCACGCGCGGGGGGGGGGGGGGGGGGGGGGCAGGGGACCTTGCCCCCGGGGACCCGAGACCCAGACGAGGACGCGCCGTCTGCCCCCCTGCGTCGGGGTTTTAAAGGCGTGCCGTGCGGTTAAACGGTTAAACCACGGTTTCCATGACGATGTGTTTTTTTTTTTTCATCCAGCTTTTTTTGTTTTCGCTGTCTTAATTGTTTTCTTGTTCTTGTAATTTTTTTGTGTGTGTTATAAGAACACTTGGAAACAATAAGATGAGGTGAGACGAGAAAAGATGTGCTGATGTGTTGAGTCGTGAGCTGTCAGGGGATGATGACGACCGCCGCAGATTAGTGTACGGTAACCATAGCATCAAGAATCAAAGGCGTGACAGCTTTACATCACTTGTAACGATTTATGTATGTATATATATATATATATATATATATATATATATATAGAGTATGTGTTATTTATTTTACATCGCCACCCAGTGCTTGGTTTTCAACAGAGTTTTCAACCTGAGTTTCGAAGTGTTTGACCAGCCACAGGTCAAATCGACCAGCTTCGAGCCAAATCCGCTCGGCCCACAACCCCGTGCTTACACACGCAGTAAGAAGAGATCAGATCACATTTTTAAGCAATTCAGCATCAAACTGGGAGTGCAAAACGATGCATAAATAACACAAAGGGGAGGCGGCATAATGCATGAGCCAAGCCACGCAGTGCCACAAGCCAAACTTACAAAACACGCGTTTCCAAAAGTCAAAAACCTGAAACGGAAACCCGGGTTCGTTTTTTCCGGAGCCTTCCCTCGTGTCGCTGGCGGCGCCGCTGAGTCCACCCCCCAGTCGCTGACGCGTGTCCAGCGTGTTCTCCTCTAATTGGTCTGAGGCGGCCGGCAGCGGGGGGGGGAAACTAATCAACAGCCCGTCGCCGGGGACGACGGCGGATGAGTGACAGTGACGTGCCGTGGCATGTCGCCAGTTTTTTTTTTTCAGTTTTTTTTTTCACCTCCGACGACCCCCAGCGTCCCTCCCTTCTTGACCGCTTCCTCTGCCCCTCTGCTCTCACCCCTCCCTGCCTCCCTCCCTCCCTCCCTCCCTCCCCGTGCATGTCTGCCCTCCCCCCCCCCCCCCCCCCCCCCCCCCCCCGTCTCTGCTGAGACGTGGCAGACAGCAGGCTGTGATCCGCTCTGAATTCATCCCTGGGATGAGAAATTGAAGTCTTTCGGCTGCCGTCAGACATGACACGCTCTCTATCTCTCTCTCTCTCTCTCTCTCTCTCTCTCTCTCTCTCTCTCTCCCGCCCTCTCTTTTGCTGTGTCTCTCTCTCCCTCTCTCTGTCTCTCTTCCCCTCTCTCTGTCTCGCTCCCTCTCTTTCTCGGTGTCTCTCTCTTCCTCTCTTTCCTGTCTCTTTCTCTCTCTCTCTCTCTCTCTCTCTCTCTCTCTCTCTCTCTCTCTCTCTCTCCCGCCCTCTCTTTTGCTGTGTCTCTCTCTCCCTCTCTCTGTCTCTCTTCCCCTCTCTCTGTCTCGCTCCCTCTCTTTCTCGGTGTCTCTCTCTCCCTCTCTTTCCTGTCTCTCTCTCTCTCTCTCGCTCTCACTTTCTCCCAGTTGAAGCGAATGGATTGGCACCTCCCGCCCCCCGCCCCACCCACTCATTGATCGCTGTTTGATTATAGTGCTGCAGAACAAGCAGCGGTATGGATCCCCCCGGGGCCAAGCCGTCCACCGCGGTCCATGTCTGTTTGGCCATCAGCTGTCAGCCGTTTGGCAGGTGTTACGTTGTGCGAACCAATTTCAAAGTAAATTCGCCGCAACGGCAACACTTGAAGCGGTATATACACGGTAACGACGGCGGCGGCAGTGGCGGCGGAGACAGTCTTGTGGCGCGTGGTGTCCCGTCACGTGTCCCGGGGCGATGGCGTGGGGGGGGGCCGCGGTGTGAAGTGGTCGCGGCAAGTTTTTTTTTTCCCCCCCCTCTGAGGGTTAATACGCCAGGTGGACGTCACGTCACTTATCGCCGTTATGAAAAGGTCGGAGGTCACCCGTTTCTCTGTGGTTACCCCCTCAAAAAATGAAAGGGGGGGGGGGGGTCACCCTGACGACGCCTGTCATCGCCACCACCATCACTACCACCACCTCCATCACCACCACCACTGCCACCACCATCGCCACCACCACCCATCGCCACCCTCACCACCACCATCACCATCACCACCATCACCACCACCACCAACATCACTACCACCACCATCACCACCACCACCACCACCACCACCACCATCACCCCCATCACCACCACCTCTTCCACCACCACCACCATCACCACCATCACCACCACCTCTTCCACCTCCACCACCACCACCACCATCACCACCACCACCACCACCACCACCACTATCACCACCACCACCGCCATCCCTACCACCACCACCACCACCATCACTACCACCACCATAACCACCACCATCATTACCACCACCACCACCACCCTCACCATCACCACCACCACCACTGTTCAGAAATGCGGAAGCCATTCCCATGGCGACGGGGGGGGGGGGGGGGGTGTTGTGTGCTGGCCGTATGTGTGTGCGTCGGGTGGATCGCGGCGTGTGGGGATTTATGGCGCTGGCGCCACGGCGAGCGGAGTGCAGCGCTGCCGTTGTTGTTGTTGTTGTCGTTGTCGGTGGATGTAGAGGCAGGCTCCTATTTATAGTCCTCCTGATATTACCAATGGAGATCTTAGCGTCGACTCGACACGCGGCCTGATTCATGATATTAGAGACCGCCGCTACAACCGCAATGCGTACAATTTCAGTGTGTTCACTGTGTGTGTGTGTGTGTGCGTCTGCATACATTATGCTCCAAATGTAGGCATTCTATATCAACCTCAAAGCGTGGGACAAGGTAGGAACAGGAGTGGTGGGCGTGTGGCTCGTGAAGGTACGTTCATAGCTTCACGTGTGATGCGCGCTGTAAGAAAAACCCCCTGAGGTCAAGTCAAGAGTGACGCCGTGACGCTAGCAAGGCTCTCTGCTAATGCATGCTAACTACAGGGTGCACAGCTCCTAGCCTAACGGTAGCGCTGCGCGCAGGAAGACGCCTGACGTGTGTGTGTGACGTGCATCTGAATTCACTGTGAGTCACGGTGGGTAAATAATGTCCCTGTACTTTTAAAGAGAACATTTTGCAAATGTTACACAGCACTGTACACACCCTATATGTTCCTATTCTAAAAAGGAAACGTGGACTCTCGCTTCCCTGATGTATGTGTGTTCAAAGTTTGGGTGAGTGCATTTGAAGTCTGTATGCATACGGGCACCTGTGTGTGTGTCTGTCTGTGTGTGTGTGTGTGTGTGTGTGTGTGTGTGTGTGTGTGTGTGTGTGTGTGTGTTTGTGTGTGTGTGTGTGTGTGTGTGTGTGTGTGTGTGTGCACGCATGCACATGCACGTGTATGGGTGTATTTGAGTGTGCCCGTGTGTGAGTGTGCCCGTGTGAGTGTGCCCATGTGTGTGTGTGTGTGTGTGTGTGTGTGTGTGTGTGTGTGTGTGTGTGTGTGTGTGTGTGTGTGTGTGTGTGCACGCATGCACATGCACGTGTATGGGTGTATTTGAGTGTGCCCGTGTGTGAGTGTGCCCATGTATGTGTGTGTGTGTGTGTGTGTGTTTGTGTGTGTGTGTGTGTGTGTGTGTGTGTGTGTGTGTGTGTTTGTGTGTGTGTGTGTGTGTTGTGTGTGTGTCTGTCTGTGAGGGAGCGTGTGAGTCCATTAGTAGGGTCAGTTTTTTTTTTTTTGTTAAGTCTGTTCATGCAGATGTCAGCGACATCCCATAATATCAGGCCCAGACACAGCATCCTCTTTCCATGAAGCACGTAGCACTCTCACGCGCTGGGAGGAGAACACACTCAGCACAATAGCACTCCACTGTCCAGTGCTAGACTATACCAGGCTATACTATTCATCATTTTAGTATAGTACAGACTATGCTACGCTCTGCTATACTTCAGCATGGCTACATTGCTATGCTGTGCTAAGGCTGCGCTAAGGAGCTATGCCGTGCTAAGGCTGTGCTGAGGAGCTATGCTGTGCTAAGGCTGTGCTAAGGCGCTATGCTGTGCTAAGGGTGTGCTAAGGAGCTATGCTGTGCTAAGACTGTGCTAAGGCGCTATGCTGTGCTAAGGAGCTATGCTGTGCTAAGACTGTGCTAAGGCCCTATGCTGTGCTAAGGAGCTATGCTGTGCTAAGGCTGTGCTAAGAAGCTATGCTGTGCTAAGGAGCTTTGCTGTGCTAAGGCTGTGCTAAGAAGCTATGCTGTGCTAAGACTGTGCTTAGGCGCTATGCTGTGCTAAGGAGCTATGCTGTGCTAAGGCTGTGCTGAGGCCCTATGCTGTGCTAAGGCTGTGCTAAGAAGCTATGCTGTGCTTAGGAGCTGTGCTGTGCTAAGGCTGTGCTAACGCGCTATGCTGTGGCTATACAGGCTATACAGAATCAGCAGCCGAGCCGAAAGGTCAAATGAAACGCACAACAACAGCAAAAAAAGCGAAAGTTCTTCTTTATCGTCGCGGCGAGCCCTCCAGATAACTCAGAGCGAGGGAGTTTCTTGTTTGTCACGGTCGGCGCCGTCCGGCCCAAAAATTTGAGTGGTCCAAAGGTGGTCCCGGATGGACCCGTGTTCCGGATGAACACGGCGGGGGGGCGAGAGATGATGGGAAGCCATCTGAAGTTTCCCTCGGTGAGGAAGGACCGCGACTGGCTGGGTGTTGTCGATATTGCCGTAGAGTAAAGCGGAGCGCTGCAGAGGGTTGACCCGCTTCGGTCTGCTTTGATCCGATTTAGATAGGCAGCCCGGTCTTTAGACAGGGTGGGGGGGGGGGGGGGGGGGAGCCTTCAGGAGACGCGGTAAATCCCGGAATATCTGCCGGGGACAGCCGCACGCTATCGGCGCCTGAAAATGTTCTTTGATCCCCCCCCCTACCGTGGCAGTGGATGGTACGACCTGGTGAACTGTGATGTGATAGGTGTAGTTCCGGAGAGATCTACGCAGCCTGCTGCCGTGGGTGAGAGGGATGGGGCGTCTTAACGCCATCCATCGAAGCATTGAGACACACTCACACACACACGCGCGCACGCTCCCACGCACGCACACACACACACACGCATTCACGCACGCACAGTACCTCACTGCACTCCAAGACTTTTTTTGAGAAATGGAAATCTACTTATCTTCTTGGCGTTCTCGTCCCCTTATTTGTTGACACCTTTTCTCTGGATTAATTTACCTCAAAATATTGCTACTTTGGCTTCCCTTTTTAAACACATTTTTGCGACTGTGTCATCAAGTGTGTGGAGGTGGGCATAGTTTTTTCCAACCAATGATAATGCAATCAAATCCCTAATAATCCAATCACTTCACTCTGTTGCTTTGCTGTTTGTCCCGCCCTCATCTGCAGATATATGACACTGAATGACATGACGGCAAGATACGTATTCTCTATAAATTCCCAAAAGACGCAATTATATTACAAGTCAATACTTGACTCTGTGTTATGGAGATGGGCTTTCACTAATAAAGAGTATACAATGTATCGGTACATAGGGGCAATGGGGGTCCCCTTTCATTGAGGGCCCAGTGAATCACTTGTCAAGGTCACTGTGGAGGTCGTCAGGGTCACGATGCACACATGACCGGGATGTGTGTGTGTGTGTGCGTGCATGTGCGTGTGTGTGCGTGTCAGTCATTGTGTTTGATCGTTACCACTACAGTCACAGCATGTATTATGCATAGGCCTGGACAACATGAGGTACGACCCGTTTCCATATCAGTCAGAGAAAGACATCCATATATGAATAGAATTATATAGTATATTGATAATTTGTGTTCATAAGGAAAGGCAGTGGAATAATAAATGCAGTGGCTCTGTGAATTCACGCTGGGGCCCGGTTGATTCTCACTTAATCCTCCCCATCACATTATATCACATTCATGAAACGTCTCCCCTTGGTCGTGCTGCACAAATGCAATAAACAACCCATGTTATCTCCTCGCTGCGCCCCTCGGCGGCCCTCCTCAAGGTTTCCTCCCCCCCCCCCCCCCCCCCCGGGGGCTTTGGGGAATCCTTCTTTGTCCTTCTGGGGGGTCTCGGGGTCAGGGTGGTTTGTCGGGGGTTTTAACGCGGGCCTGTAAAGCCCTTTGAGGCCGTGGTGGTGATAAAGGATCGTACACATAAACCTGTTGGCCTGTACCCCGCCATGAACCGGAATCCCATTCAGGGGGTCTCTCCGTGTCTCGGATGGGGTTCGGCTCCTAATGCTCTTGTGGCGTCCCCTCTCCCTGACCTCCGCCTAGCATCAAAATATGGTCGATGTGTTTTCTTTGTGTCTGATAACGGCACGTAAAGCGCTCAACGCGTTACGAGCGTCGGGGCTGCAGTACCGCCAGGCGGCCAGACGGCGGCTCGGGGGCCCTTTATGAAACACGGACCGCGGCGGCTCCGACGGCGTCTGTTAACGCTGCCGTCTGATTGGAGGCACGTCGATGGGGTCGCCGCCATCAGGTCGTGGTTTGAACACGGCCAGCGCCGTGTTCAAACGCCGGCGACGCTGTCCTCAATGGCGAGGGCTGTCGTCAACGGCGACCATGAAAACTCACTCAGCGTTGACCGCTCAACAGGTTTTCCCAGAACACAACAGAGCGATCGCTCTCGACGTTGTTTCCTGGTACGGCTATTCTGGCGAGGGGGCAATATCCAGGTCAATATGGCCCAAGCGTTATTATTATTATTATTATTATTATTATTATGAGGCAAAATATATTACACAAAAGATATTAACCACCTCTGTGTTGTGGCCAGGCGCTGGCATTTTGTTTATTGCTTTCTGTCATTATTAGCGGGTTAATAATCGTTAGGAGGCTTTGGCCGCACGCAGCCTTACAGGGCTGTTAGAGGCAGCAGGGAAACGGCTGACATTTGGGAATTGTGTCGCGTGGGTGGGTGAGTGGGTGGAGTGGGGCAGGAGGGGGGGGGGGGGTCTTTAATTATAAATACATCAAAATACATTAAGGCCGGGTTCTTTTCATATCCAACATATTCTACAGGACCCACGGTATCATTTCAACCACGTACGTATCGTGGAATCTGCACACAGTGACAAAGCACGGGTTTCATAGTCGAGTTTTGCAGAAGAAGCCGTATTGTCCCGGCCATGTATTACCACCACCACCCCCCCCCCCCCCCCCCCCCCTACTCGCCTCGCCTTGTACCCGGGACCCGCGTTCGTCCCCACGCTCCTTCGGGGGGGATTAACGCGCCGTTAAAGTGACTTGACGTGCATCACGTGGTGACGGTAGCGGCGCGACAAGCCCAGTCTTCCCGTCTCATACACACACACACACAGCGGCCTCCCACCCCCCCCAGTCACACAAAGGAGGCGGCCATTACACCGACACGAAGTCCCGGAGTCTCGGAGTCTCGAAGAAAAAAAACGGGCCGCCAGGAGCCGCGTGACTTCAGGTTGTTCGACGCACGTGTCTCGAAGAAAATGAGAGCTGCCCCCCCCCCCCCCCCCCCCCCACCCCCCCACCCCCCGCCGCCCGGTCCGCGCGCTGGGGCTTGGGGGCAGTTAGCGTTGTGTTAAGGATGGAACGACACGTGCTGAAAAGCGTCAATTCCCCGGGTTCCGCTTTGTGGCAACACACACCCCCCCCCCCCCTCCCCCCACCACCACCACCACCGCCGGCGTCGCTCGCTCCTCCTGCAATTTGGCAGGCGTGCAGCTTACGTCTGGACTCTGTATGTTTCCAGGCAACACGCCGCTGAAGAGCACTGTACTCAGGCAGGCCAGCCTTGAAAGGAGTCAAATCATTCACACGACGCGGCTAAGTTGGCGAGGCGACGTGTGTGTCGCCAGGGCCACGCACACACACACACACACACAGAGAGAGAGAGAGAGAGAGAGAGAGAGGGAGAGAAAGAGAGAGAGAGAGGGGGGGGTACAGAGAGAGAGGGGGAGAAAGGGGCGAGGGCAAGAGAGAGATAAGGTGGGGGGACGGGGGAGAGAGAGAGCGGGAGAGAGAGAGAGAGAGAGCGAGGTAGATGAAAGAAGTAATGGGAGGGAGAGAAAGAGAGGGTAAAGAGGGAGGAGGAGAGGGTGGGAGGAAGGAGGAGGGAGAGAGGAAAGCAGGGAACACAAAGAGGGAGGGAGAGGCGGTTGTGAAGGAGGGGAGGGAGGGAGGGAGGGAGGGAGGGGGAGAGAGAGAGGGGAAGATAGGGGGAGAGAAATAATTAATCTCTGTGAAGAAGAAGAGCAATGCATCTCCCCTTTCCACTGCATCCTCATGTATCTCCCCCCCCCCCTCCCTCCCTCCCCTCCCTCCCTCCCCCTGTTATCTCCGGGCCTTTGAAACGGCACCTGTTACATACCGAGGTCTCGCGGCTGCGAGGCGCCTCCTCAATGAGACAGGGTCCCTCCCCACGCGTCCCAGCCAACCCCCCCCCACCCCACGGGGGCAAACACAGCCCCCGACGTCTTCATCCAGCCTCCTCCCAGCCCAGCAGCCCCGGCGACGTAGCGCCCAGCCAAGCGCAAACATTTTAGGCGCGCTGCGATTGCACGGGGCGGCCCGTCGCATTAGAAATATTTGTGAGCTCGGAGGCTATTAAGATGGCGGGTGGATAGCGCGGGGGTGGGGGGGGGGGGGGGGATACACTCATCTGCTGAGCGGTCGCTCCTTTGGGTTTGTTTAGTTTTTTTTTCCTGTGCTATATTCACGGTGCTCAGCATGCTAGCGCTCTCAGCGTGTTAGCATGCCTGGGCTAGCGTGCGAGGGTACTCGGGGTGCTGGGGTTCGATAGCATGTCAGGGTACTTGATGGTAGCTATGGGTATGGGCGTGTTATGGTACTTGGCAGAGGCCTATGTTAGAGTATATAGCCTATTAAGGTAGGCCTACAGAGCATAGTGCTTGGCATGATAGGGTACTTAGGCATGTTATGGTACTTAGCATTTTAGGATACATAGCATGTCATGAAACTTGGCTAGCATGTTGCGGTACTTCATCGTTGGGATGCACGGCATGTTCACCCATAAAGGTAGGTCTGGTCTTGGCCTAGCCTGTGTGAATACATAATCGTAATCTCCCGTCGCAATCCTCCCGAAAAAACCAACACGATGTTGTCTCAAACTGTCCCGCGATGCCTAGCTTTTGTGTCAGAGCTGGCGCCAGAGCGCAGAAAATACAATCTCCAATGATGACGTTACCTTGAAAAGTAGCACTACATCTGACAATAAAACCGAACGCGGGAGCCACAATACACAGGGGCCTCATTAGTCAAACCCTGCAGGAGCGTACATGCGATGCGTTTCTCTCCCAGCTTTTAACTGATTAATCCGGAAAATACCGGTCAGGGGTCGAACATATGGCGGCAACACACAGCGCACACATCAATCAAACACCGTTTCCGCGCTCGCGGCCGCTAAAAGAAAAGGCATGGCGAATGTATGGTCGTTAAGGAAGTGCTTTTATTTTGAAGCCCGCAGGGTTGTTGTTGTTGTTTGTTTCCTATTTCTTCTCCGTCTTCTTACTGCTCACGGGCAACGGTTCTATAGGAGATTGCTGCCAACTGGCAGCCCACTCACCGCCACGAGCCCATCAATAACAATGAGGGAGGTGTCAAGCCCTGATTAGAGGTTGATATTAAGGCTGAAGAAACGGTGTGGTGTGTGTGTGGGGGAGGTTGTATAAATATGTATTTATCTCTGTGTGTGTATGTGTGTATTGTAAAGAAAGTAGGACCACATGGGAGGCACCTTTATTCCTTTATGCCTTTATTCTAGGTTAAAATAGGTCAGTCCTTCAGCCTACCCAACCCTCTCTAATCAAGGGTTAACAAGCAAGAGGACGCCCATGGAAAGCTAGACGCTGCGCATTCTGTCTGGAACATGCATATGCATCGAGAGGAAGACATTTATAAACATATACAGAACGAGAGAGAGAGAGGGGGGGGGTTAAGTGAATAGGTGGGGGAGGGATAGAGGGAGAAATGGAAAGAGATGGATAGATACCGTTAACTGAGAGTGGGGAGTAGAGAGAGATAGAGACGGAGAGAGAGAGTGTGTGGGGAGAAAGGGAATAAAGAGACAGAGGTGGGAAGAGAGATGAATTAAGAAGGTGAGTGATTGATTAAGGGAGTGGGAGATGCAGATCAAAATGGTGTGAGGGACGTGGAGAGAGGGAGATGCCGTGGAGACTTTGCGGAGAATCGTCGATGAAATGGCACGCGGTTTGGTCGAAAGCAGCGTGTTGCCAAAGCAACGGCTACGACCACGAATGAGATCAGCCACAATAATTACCCGCTGAACAACGACCCATGATTGGAATTAAATCGAAAGGGTTAGCGTGTAGCTTACGTGATGCTAAGCGCTGGGCTAGTGTCATGGCCGATGCCGAGGTCTCCATTAGCACAAGCACCCTTGAGAGCTTCAATCTATGATTATCTTCTGGCCAGCTCAATTAGCGACTTGTTGGATTACGCTGTGCTTGCATGTCAGCTGGAATGCACAGTGCACAGCGTATCACTACCGTCACTATTGACTAATTTACACATTTAACAATTTGATGTGACCTCAGTTCCTACTAGATAAGGGTCATGAAGCAGACGCTTTTGTCCAAAGCGACTTACAATCAGTACATTTGTGGGGTTCGACATGTGGACAGTTGGAGAAGAGGGATCGAACCGCCGACCCTACGATTAGTGGACGACCCGCTCTGCCCACTGAGCTACTGCTGCCCCTCCCTCCTACTGAGATATGGCTGAGGACCCATGAAGTGACCTCACTTCCTACTGAGAGAAGGTTCTGAATCTATGGATGTGACCTCACTTCCTACTGAGAGAAGGTTCTGAATCTATGGATGTGACCTCACTTCCTACTGAGAGAAGGTTCTGAACCTATGACGTGACCTCACTTCCTACTGAGAGAAGGTTCTGAACCTTTGGATGTGACCTCACTTCCTACCGAGAGAAGGTTCTGAACATATGGATGTGACCTCACTTCCTACCGAGAGAAGGTTCTGAATTATGGATGTGACCTCACTTCCTACCGAGAGATGGCTGTGAACCTATTGTGTGACCTCCTTTCATCTACAGAGATGAATGGGAACCTATGATGTGACCTCGCTTCCAGCTGAGAGGAGGATGTGTGCCTATTATCCTGACCTCACTTCTTGCTGAGAGAAGATGGTGAGCCTAAGATGTGAGCACAACTCCTGCTGAGAGAAGGGTGTGAACCTACGATGTGAGCACAACCCCTGCCGAGAGAAGGATGTGAACCTACGATGTGAGCACAACTCCTGCTGAGAGAAGGGTGTGAACCTACGATGTGAGCACAACCCCTGCCGAGAGAAGGATGTGAACCTACGATGTGAGCACAACCCCTGCTGAGAGAAGGGTGTGAACCTACGATGTGAGCACAACCCCTGCCGAGAGAAGGATGTGAACCTCTGAGCTCAATGCACACTCCCACCTCTCCTGACAACTGGTGCACTCCAAGCTTACTCATTATAATACAATGTATCATATGATAATATCATATAATATTGCATAATCTAATATTATCACATGGCATATAATATTATAATACTACAGTCCCCGGGGAGAACTAAAACGATAAATGTATGCAACATTTAGAATATCCCGTTCCCTCGGGCTGTACATTGGGCCACCAAGAAATTGACATTATTTTACATACATACCAGACACACTAAACCCATAAACATGCTTGGAGTAATAAAAAAAAAAGCAAGTGTGCGTGTGTGTGTGTGTTTGCTTGTGTGTGTGCATGTGTGTGTGTGTGTGCGTGTGTGCGTGTGTGTGTGTGTGTGTTTGTGTGTGCGGGCACGCGCGCGTATGTGTGTGTGTGTGTGTACATGTCTGTGTGTGTGTGCAGGTGTGTGCGTGTGTGTGCGTGTGTGTGTGCGTGCGTGTGTGTGTGTGTGTGTGCGGGCGGGTGGATTGTCAACAGACCAGGCTTTGTGTACTCAAGCAGTCCACGTCCATACAGGCGTCCCCATTGTACCGGGAGCCCTACTGCGTGCACACCACCGGCCTGGCAGTGAGTCAACGCCAGCAGCCAACAGTAGATGAGTCTGGATGAACCGCGGCGCGGCGCGGAATGGCTGGCGCACCGCTTACCTACTCGCGTTTTTTAGGTCAACGCTCTCTCTGCTTTTCTGTGGACGTGAGGGGGGAGGGCGGGGGAGGGGGTTTCAAGGTGTTCCACAAATTGTGTTTCGGTTTTTGCTTTAGAGACGTAACGTCGACGGTACAAATCCTAGATGACTCGCTGGTAAGCCGAGCTGGTGTGTGTCTGTGTGCGTGTCTGTGTGTGTATATGTGTGCGTGTCTGTGTGTGTGTGCATGTCTGTGTGCGTGTCTGTGTGCGTGTGTGTGTGCATGTCTGTGTGCGTGTGTGTGTGTGAGTGTGTGTGTGTTTGTGTGTGTGTGTGTGTGTGTGTGCGTGTGTGTGTCTGGGTACTCTCTTGTTTGTTTTGTGTGTGGATCTTGGTGAATGGGCGACTGCAGTCAGTCAGCAGCCCTATTCAAATGGAACCCAGCGGGTGGCCTTTCTGTACCGGGTATTGCCTTTAAAAATTGAAAATTTGTTGTATTAGAATTCCTCAGGGGATAGGGTTTGTAGTCTCTCTTTCTTGCAGGAAATTGCTTCGCAAATGATTTTTTTTTTTTTGTGGGGGGGGTGTTGTACAGGCGAGAGGCGCCTCTGTTGTAAGCATGAAGGACAAAGGCAACCTGGAGGAATTCTACAAACGGTCAATTTGAGCCTGCGACCAGAGCGGGGGTTATCACTTGAGCCATTCAGCCTGCTGTGCTGTCATGTGTCTGGATGAGCCGGGGCCCCCGTGTCAGCTGGCCGCGTGTTTCCCCCGACCGAGAAAGGCGTCGGACCGAGCCGGTGTTGGAAATCAGGCTATGGTTAAAGGAAGGGACTCGGGGAGCAGCGCGTGGATACGAAGTGATTTTTTACTTTGTAAATTGAAGCCTCACTTTGGAAAATGTTCCACCAGGTGCCTGTTTTTTTTTTTTTTTGTTGCGCGCAGCGCATCGAACGGTGATTCGGGACAATGGGGGGCCTGCGAATGCTTTTGTGCTTTTCTTTATTTGAACGCTCGTCGTGGCATCGTTAGCATTGTTCGTACATCACAGTGCACGAGGAAACAAATGGGAGACGACGTCAAACAAATATGAACGCGTTAAACGCATAAACAAATTGTTCGGCAAACCGTAAAAGCTAAAGTGTGTGCGTGTGTGTGTGTGTGTGTGTGTGTGTGTGTGTGTGTGTGTGTGTGTGTGTGTGTGTGTGTGTGTGTGCATGTGTGTGCGCGTGCCTGCGTGCGTGCGTGCGTGCGTGCGTGCGTGTGTGTGTGTGTGTGAGTGTGCGTGCGTGTGTGAGTTCCATCTTACTAACAGATGACAGTTTTACCATTGTTGATCTGTCACGCAGCATATATAAAAATAAGTTATGGAGATGATTTCAGTCCCTACTGGCTCGGTATGTTTATGTGTGTGAGTGTATGTAAATATATATATATATATATATATATATATATATATATATATATATAGTTCTCTGCATGGGCACAGCTATTTCATAACAGAAAGAGCTCCCATCGGGGACTAAGAAGCAACGGCCTGGTCACTTATTGTTTGGACGGCACTCAAGAGTTATGACGTGGTGGAGGAGTAATGCCAAGACAGACCAGAGTGGCTGGACTGGGGAGTCCCCCCCACTGCTCATGAGCACTCGGGCAGGCTGTTTCCCGATGTACATCGTTAGGAAAGGAGCTCCGGGCCACGGAGGTGGAAGAGGAGGAGGAGGAGGAGGAGGAGATGGCAGGGGAGCTGATGCAGATGATGGGAGAGGAGAGCCCTGGGCAGGAGCCCGACCGTCTTTATTTATGCGCTCCTCTTCCTCTGCTCTTGTTTCCGCGCCTCCGTTTTACATTTCACTTCATCCTCCTCCCCATTTTCCCTGTCTTCCTCTTCATCGTTCTCATTTTTCTTCATTCTGTTTTTCCCCCCTCTTTTCCCCTTCTCTCTTTCCACTTTCCCCCTCTTCCTCGTCCTCGTTTCCCTCGGCGTGTTTTCCCTTCTGCCCTCGTCTCTGTTTTCAGTGTCCTCCTCTTCCTCCTCCTCTTCCCTTAGCCTCCTCTTCAGCCTTCCCGTGCTGCTCCTAATTTCCTCTCTTTCCCTTCCTTGCAGTAATTAGCTCGTGTTACTACACCCCATTCCTCCAATTAGCATCCCGCTCGTTTATTCTCTGCTGCTCCATGCTAATTGGTAGGGCAGCTATGTGGTGTTAGGCCCAGGGGGTGTGGTCTCTCAATATCTGAGCCATGTGTTTGGACAGCCCATCTCTACCTCTGCTTCTTCCTCCCTCCCTTCCTCCCTCCCTCGCTCCCTCGCTCTCACTCTCCCAGCGTGTGTGTGTGTGAGGTGTCCGGGTAGTACCGTGCACAGCTGCAATGCAAAGTGAGGAACACACACACACACACACACACACACACACACGCATGCATAAACATACATGTTTTAACACATGCAAGTAAACAGACCATCCAGAAACACGCGAACACACACACACACACACACACACACACACACTCACACTCACACACTTTCATAACTGCGCGCACACACACACAGCTGTACGTGTAAGAACACACACATAAATGCGCACTCATGCACACACACAAACATCCTGCTGTTCTGTTGAAAATGTCTCACGTGCACATACAAAACAAAACACTCATGCAGTGCACACACACACACACACACACACAAAACCATCCCTCCCATTGTAGACGCACAAAGAGACCAACGCCAGGCGACAGCGTTAAACCAGCATTGTTTCATAAGATATTCATGCGTTGCGTTCCAGCCCCCTGCTTCCACATTTCCGCGCAGCCATTGTTTTGCGTCTCATCTCTGGTCTCGTCTCGGCGCGCCGCGAGAGAGATGTGGCCGCGGGACAATGAGACGACCACTCAGACACGGAAACAAGGGAGCCAGGCCGGCGGCGCAGTCACCGCCGTGCTCGGCGAACGCTCCCAACACACACAATGTGTCCCGCGAGGGGGGAACGTGAGGGAGGTGGGGCCTATTCATTTTGCGTCCCGATTGGCTGATTGGGATTGGATGCCGGTTTGTTGGCGGCGGTTGTCAGTGTGTTTTGTCTGGCTGGCGGTGGTGCTGGTGCTGGAGGTGGTGGCGGTGGTGCTGGTGCTGGAGGTGGTGGCGGTGGTGCTGGTGGGGGAGGTGGCGGTGGTGCTGGTGGGGGGGGGTGGCGGTGGTGCTGGTGGTGGTGCTGGTGGTGGTGGAGGTGGAGGTGGTGTTGGTGGTGCTGGTGCTGTTGGTGGAGGTGGTGGTGGTGCTGGTGGTGGAGGTAGGGGTGGTGCTGGTGGTGGAGGTGTGGGTGGTTGGTGGTTGGTGTTGGATCTGTTTTGTTTTGATCCCTGCACGTCATTTATGAGCACGCAGCGACACATGCAAACATCTGTTTTCTGAGATACTCCAATTCCCACCTCTGGCGAATGCGGCGCACCATTCATCGCAGCGCCCTGTGGGACGGCCGTGTTGTCGAGTCATTCAGCAGGTAGATCTCACAACCAGCCGGCACAGGTTCTGGCATTTCCCCTGTCGGAAGCCCGGGTCGGAGCCCAGAACCTTTTGGCTGGGAGTCAAACACCCTAACCACTAGACCAGTGGTTCCCAAAGTTTTTGTGCCCAAGGCGCACCAAAGGACAAGTAAAAATCTCAAGACACACCTATTGTGCAAAATATAAATATGCCTTTATAACACGTGTTATCACTCATGTCATGTAAAATATCTGTAAATGTGCATAATTATTTACTAATGCCAAATAAAATGTGACAAAGACTCATATTACTCAGGAAATATTTATTAACAGAATATTTCAAAAATTAATTTGAAACTTTATCAAATTAGGCTTCATCAAAGCAGCAACACACCAATTTAAACCAGACAGGTCACAAAATTAAAAATGAGGCAAGAATTAAAGAATTGTTTGCCTCTGTATTATTCAATGAGTGCATACAAAATACTGATATAGTAAATAAAAAGTATGTTTTTTGTGAAGTTGTGTATTGCAATAATAATGTATGGTTGTCACAAAAATCCCACGGCACACCCGGACTTGCCTCACGGCACACCGTTTGGGAACCAATGCACTACTAGACGATCCAAACATAGAACCGTACGGTCAATCTTTATTGACCAATTTCCTGTCTATCCTCTTGCTGAAGTGGTTTACTGCTAAACTCTTTTCCAGGGGACATTGCTCTGTCCCACCGTGCTGTGAGTTACGTTCTGCAGCGCAGCTCCAATGAAATGGTTGAACTGTCGTTTGCGTTGAGTTGTTGTGATTGTTCCGCCTTTATCCGTCTCAATCATACAGTTCGTGGTCTCAAATTAATTTAACATTTGGTTGGACCATTTATTCGTGAGAATCATCACTGAGATTCAAAACAAAGAAGAAGAAAACATAACTGCGTGTTTCTGATTGCATTCATTCAGCCAATTAGGAGGTTTTTATTTTTGTTATTTTTACCATTATACAGGATGTCAGTCTGAAAGTAGAGTAATTGATTTAGTAATTAGGATTCAACCTGAACTAATTAGCATTTCTCACACACACACACACACACACACACACAGATAATTAGATGTCTTCCGAGACGCAAACTGATAGTTCATTGTGGTTTGTAGTACAGTCGGTACTGCTTAGTACAGTCGAAACAGCCAGTACTCACTACTCAGGTAATACTAATCTACCGGCCTCACCCCAAAGCTGTCGATCACCAGAAAACATTTTGAACAAGCTCAGTTGGAAAATGTACGCGCAAACTGAAAATAAATTTAAACAGGCACACAACATAAATCACCATTTCTACCTTGAATATATTTTTACCTCATTTCTTTTATGTCTGCTGCTTCCATATTGCTCATGAACATAAGTACGGTCATTACGAGCTGACATTTGACTGGGACCGTAATCATGTTTCCTCAGCCCCCTCACGCATTCTGTCTCGCGGCTCGTCTGCCAACCAAGCAGTGCGCACTCTGAACTCTGAACTCTGAACTCCATTACGGCGCCACCTCCGCCTCGCCCCGGCTTGTATGCATCGCCGGTTCAACTCGGCGAACGTAACCGACGTTTAAAACGTTTCAAGTAACGTACACACACGACGGAGCACCTTTCAATAGTCAATGGCTGATGGAATACTGGACAGAGAAACGCTGCCAGACGAGAGTTCTCACTGAAGTACGGCGAACGATCGCTAACGCTTGAAATCGTACTCGACAGAAAATGTGTGAATGTGTCCAACGCGCCCCATACAGGTGGGTCAACACCGTGGGTCGGTTGGACCCCGCCTGTATTCTCTCCCCTACCATCTTCTCGGTAATGATACCGGCGTTATGTCCAAGCGTTTATGTGGAGACTAGCTGTGTACGCTGGCTTACCGCGTGCCTAGTCACTCAGACAAAATGGATGGTTTATAGACTGTGTTTATATTGCCCCAGCATGGCCACTGGAACCACTCAGGGCCGTCTGGCGTTAATGCCCGCCGCTCACCGCTCACACACGTTCACTCACATGCACACATCCAGTCACACGCACACACATTCACTCACACACACACACATTTACTCACACGCACACACGTTCACTCACATGCACACATCCAGTCACGCGCACACACATTCACTCACACGCACACATCCAGTCACACGCACACACATTCACTCACACACACACACATTTACTCACACGCACACACATTCACTCACACGCACACATCCAGTCACGCGCACACACATTCACTCACACGCACACATCCAGTCACACGCACACACATTCACTCACACGCACACATCCAGTCACACGCACACACATTCACTCACACGCACACATCCAGTCACGCGCACACACATTCACTCACACGCACACATCCAGTCACACGCACACACATTCACTCACACGCACACATTCACTCACACACACACATTTACTCACACGCATTCACTCACACGCACACATTCAGTCACACATCCACAGTAACTCATCACACACATACATGTTTACGCACACGCACACACATTCACTCACACGCACACACATTGACTCACACGCACACATTCACTCACACCCACACATCCAGTCACACGTACACACGTTAACTCATCACACACACACATTCACTCACATTTTCACTCGCAAACTCACACTCACACACACACACAGACAGACAGACAGACAGACAGACAGACGTACTTTAATAATCCCTGAGGGAAATTGCATTTTTTTTTTTTTTTTTTTTTTTTTTTTTTTTTGACAGACACACACACACGCACACAAACATACACAGATAGCAATTTTATCCACACAATCTCTCAGCTCCTTGCAGTAGACATTTGGGTTTGATAATTCCAAAAACCTCTTAGCTGGTAGTCCAAGGAATCAAATATGCAAAGCCACAAATAGTGGTATGGATATTGTTGAATATTATACAGGGGGTTGCTGAGTGTACTGTAATTATGCTATTTGTCATTTTAGCGGTCGCTGTTTACCGTGATTGATCCTTGCTTTGTGTACCATGCCATATGCATAAATGGTATTAGTTTGTTTTATTACTGAGTCAGAAACAAACCCCCGAAAATAAATCCCAGATGCCAAGAATGAAGAGAATCATTGATTTTACCTCCATTTCGGCAACACCTTTAAACCTGAACAGTGATTCTTTGTAGCCGTTTTTTCTGTGTGGCAGTGGACTCCACGCGGATGCAAAGCAACCATGACTCGGACAAAACGAACGTGTCTAACCGCTATTGAAGCTCACCGCGGTGACCAAAACAAACCCTGATCAGCTATCTTATTTAAGAACCAAATAGCACAAACCTTTCTGCCAGGGGTAATCTTAGACTCAAACTTGGATTCCTGAGCTGCTACCACTGGGAACGAGTATCAGAGGATCTGTATTAAAGGGAGACGTTAACAGGGCCACAGCGTAGCCGCGAATCTAATTTGAAGAGGAGCAAATCTTCAGGCCCACCATCATGACTGAAAGGAATACAGATAGCTAAAATGTTTGACTCCGTCGGTGCTAAGTTAGCGACTGCTCAGTTGAGTCATGTCAGTGTTCAACAATGTAAAGCTACAGATTAGCATCGGTGGTACGCTTTCTCCTCTCTCTTGTCACATTTTACCTCCATGGCGGTTTTCTTTTGTAACGACCCCCCCCCCCCCCCCCGTGATCTGAATCTTCACCTTAGCCACGATGGGCAATGATGGATTTGCTGATTCGGGGGAGAAAACTCACTTCGTTGGCCTTTCTTGCAGAGGCTAGCATTTTGGTGAATATATATAATCTGTGGCACTACAATCTGTCATGGGAGTTGTGGCGAACGCCCCTGAAACCTCTGCCACCGGGATTTGCTTACGCATGCTATCGCCTCGTTCCCTCTATCCGGGGCCAGCGCTGTACCACGTAGCCAAAATAGTACCTTAAAATATTATGTTATTGCAGATAACACTGCTGGGCATAAGACGTCCTTTCGTCGTGTCAAATTATCACATCTTTTAGGTGAGAACGAAATTGAAATGAGAAAATCAAAATGGCGTTTTAAAGCGTCAAAAATATCAATCTATCACCCATCTTAGTGTTTCATTTATGCTTCCTGACTTGACAGCCTCAGCGGGGTGTATGTGCTCGTGCTTCCAGAGATATATGTGTATATGTGTTGATGGTATTTCTCTGCATAGTATGGAGCGGGGACTATTTCACATAGTGGGGACTATTTGACATACTAGGGACTATTTGACAAAGTTGGGACTTTTGGGGATCGGGGGACTATTTGACACAATGGAAACTTTTGGTCATAGAGGGGACTATTTGACAAAGTGGGGATTGTTTGACATAGGAACCAGATGACTAAGAGAGGATCTGGTTGCCCGAGAAGAGAGGTAATGTGATTATTATTTTGTCCTAGTTGTCCTTCCATTTAGCAGAGGACATTCGCTCTGAAGACTGAGTGTGAATGTCTGAGTGTGTCGGGGCGGTGGCTACTGTGAATGAGAAATTATCATTTTATGCCAAGGAGTCATAGGCTTTGTATTGAAGGCATCAACGGGCGTATCTCATGAATGTTCAAAGGGCAAGCGCACACCAAGTGTATTCTCATGTGTTCCTCATGTCGTAATCCTACATTAAACCGCCACACTCGACAATGTCCGTTCTTTTCTTTCTATCCTGTGCACAAGAATTGTCTTCCGAGCGAAACGTTAGCTTCAGAAGCTAGGAAGTATATAGCGCCAAAAAACAAACCAAACAAATGGCCTTCAGGCGAGGCCAAGAACTTTGACCTCAGAGCAAAGTGAACCCATGACATACAGACAGTTTCCTCAAAGTATGGACGGTACAAAGCCCGTCGTTCTTCCAATTACATAACATGACGTATCCCATGTGTTTCTCTGCGTGCGTGCTTTCATGTTCATCTCCCCCTGGCACAGGGTGGGCCAAAGTGCTCATTTTCAAGGCGGGCTCCTCTTTCACTGGCTTATGAGAGACCCCGTAATTGTTCAAAACTCAGCAGCACATGGGGGGGCAAGAGCTCAGACAAAAACTCCATCCCTACCGTGAAAGACCCCCCCCCCCCCCGTGACCACGGAGCCCGTCGAGACGACAACAACTCTCGACGACGAAACGCCGGCCAAAAAAATAATTAAAGAAACGTCCTCGCCTGACGGCTCGCGGCACATCGAGAGCAGAGAATATCGGGCGATATTAGGGATACAAAAAAAAAACAACCGACACGGTCGTCTGGGCCCCCCGAATGAACAAATGGCCGCCGTCGGGGCAGATCCCCGTGCTGTCGGCTCGGGGGGGGGAAAGCCTTGGCGGACCGCGGCGAGGAATCACTCGACCCGGGTGTGTGTGTGTTTCCTGAGCGAGACAGAGAGAGAGAGAGAGAGCGGTGTGCCCGGCGCCACAGAGGCTTAAGCCGCGGCAGTTTAGCAGTCTGGCCCCTCCGACCGGAGGATGTCGACTCGGGGGGGGGGGGGGGGGGTGGGGAGAGAGACAGGGTTTTTTTTTTTTTTTTTTTTTTACAAAGGTTGGCTAATCCTATGAGATGTTCCCTTCCAGCCCCCCGTGGTAATTCTCTCAACACCTTAACATGGCTTCAATTAATATCGCGTTGACGTGTATTCCTTGAGCGGGCGGCGTTTATTTCAAAGCCGTTTTCTAACAAGTAGGGGGTTGAAAACCCGCCCACCCCATTCAGTTAATGGTGGACGCGCGTAGTGAAAGCGCTGTGGAGCTTTGCGAGGCGGTCGTATTCAAGTGCAGGGCGACTACAAGGAACAGGAATGAAGCAGGAGCTGTTTTATATTGCTAAGTATGTTTTATATTAATATTAAGTCTTAGTCATATCCTGACATTTTGAACACTCATTGGATTGCACTATAAATAATCGAAACATCCCTTGCCCATGGGCGAGTTCAAAACCTCCTGTGTTGTATCTGTTTATTCCTCTAAACTAAAATCAAAGGTAGCCACTGGGGAGAGAGAGAGAGAGAGAGAGAGAGAGAGAGAGAGATAGAGAGAGAGAGAGAGAGAGAGAGAGAGAGAGAGAGAGAGAGAGAGAGAGAGAGAGAGAGAAAAACAGGTAAACAGCCACTCGTGGAAAGCTAATGCTTGGCCCTTTGTCAGGCAACTCTCTCTCCCTTAGATAACACAAAGCTCCACGTCGCCATAGCAACAAGCCAACGCAACCCCCCCCACCACCCGCATGCAACCCCCCCCCCCACCACCCCCGCCCTCCTCCACCCCCGGCATCAACCCAATGCCCCTTCCCTTGCTGAGGATGCCTCCTGGGTAAACGCATTGGTTGATCCCTTATCTAGCTAGCAGGCAAACACCTAGCTTGACCCGCCGCCGCCGCCACGCTAGCAGATTGTAGGTGTGAGTGTCGTGAACTTATGCTAATGACCTGACAAGCGGACGCCCGTGATGTGTATAATTTACAAGCACACCGCCCGCTAGAAGCTATTCATCTGATTCCTATATGAGCGTGTGTGGAGGAGCCGGAGTGGATGTCTCGAACCGACGTCGGGATCCGTGCGTGCGTGTGCATGTGTGTGGCACCATCCAGCTCTCCGGCGTCGGGAGGTTGTGTTGAATAATTCAGACCAACTTTGTTCTTCCCCGCTGTGACTTCCCCCACTCATCCTGAGCCACTTGAGAGACACGTCGTTTAGGAGCGGGGAGTATACGGGGGGGGGGGGTGTCAGCCTCACAGCTCAGGGACGCCTGGGATGTGGACACTGGGAATCTAACCCCGCCTCTCGAGTCAAGGCCCACAGGACTCTCCTCGGCCGTTGTGTGACATCAGATGGGGCCGTGTGTACTTTCACTGTCACCGCGCTTTCACGTGCACGTCACGTGAAATGTGTTTGCGGTCGCTCTCCCCCCCACCCCCTCAGGACATGACACCGCACGGAGGAGGGGAAGTGAACCTGGGAACCGTCTAAAGTGTTAATCACCCTCCCCCTCCCTCCCCCTCCCTCCCCCTCCCCCTCCCTCGCTACAGCGCCAGACATTGCCTTTCACTCACTCACGCTGCTATCAGCACCAGCGCAGACACCGACCAACCCCAAACTGTCTGTTCTCCTCGTTCCTGCTCTTCCTACCCTTGCTCAACATCTACCATCCCTCCCCCCCCCCCCACTCCTCCCTCGCTCCGCTGTGTCCATTTTAAACTAGTTCTTGAGTTGTGTGGAAGGCTCCATCAGCTCGACTAAAGGTCAGCACAGCTGCTCATAGTTTGCGGTTAGCCTCGTCATTAGTCTGTTTTCTGGTCGTGTTGAAAACCTAATCATCTCTCTCTCCCCCCTCTCTCTCTCTTGCTCTCTCTCGCTCTCTCTCTTTCTCTTGTGCTCTCTCTCTCTCTCTCTCTCTCTCTCGCTCTCTCTCTCTCTCTCTCTCTCTCGCTCTCTCTCTCTGTCTCCAGGTGTAAAGAGGGCTACCATGGACTGCGCTGTGACCAGTTTGTTCCCAAGACGGACGCCATCCTGTCAGATCCAAGTAGGTTCTGATTTGTCCATTTGTTTTAAACTGATTTATTTTTCTTCTGGCTCTCCCTTTTTTTTTTTTCCTTTTTTTTTCTTTCCGGATACCCTTTTGTTTGTCGGTTTGTTTTGCGGTCTCCCCCGGGTTCCCCTTTTAGTCAATGTGGATATAATGGTTGCTAACATTTGCACGGCCTCAAGCCACGGCCGTGTCAACGCAGGTGTGAATAATGACAACAACGCAGCCTGAGAGAGAGCCGTCCTGAGAGGGCTGGCCTCCCTCCCTCCCTCGCCTCCTCCTCCTCCTCCTCTGAGCTCAGAGCTGAGTGCCACCGCCGGGATTTCCCTCTGCGGTCAAGAGGAACGGCGTGGCGGCGTGGCGTTCGCGCCCAACTACTCCCCAGGCTCTCTCTGCTCCTCGTCCCTCACATAGACCCCACCCCCTGGTGTGGAGGACGGGGAGGAGGCCACCAGCCGGAGCATCCTCTCCCAGCGGCGTGCAGGACTCACACACTCACACACACACACATGTGTCTCCATCGATGCCTTGCTCAGCGGCGCTAGTGTCGGGGGGTAATTGGCGGCGGCGGGCAACGGCGACACAAGTCCCCCCCCCCCCCCCCCCCTCCCACGCTGAGAGCCGAGAGGCCCCCATGACGCGGACCCCCGCCATCGCTGGGGATGCTGGTGTGTTTCCCCCCCCCCCCCCATGAACGCCATCATCACAGTGATGAATGCGCGGCCATTTCGCGTGGTGGGGCAGCGGCGGTGCGGGCGGTTGGGGGGGGGGTGGGGAGCGTCAGGGAAAAGCCTCTGAAATCCCACCCGTTCCTTTTCTTTCTCATTGTTCGAAGATCCCCCCCCTCCCCCCACTCCCTCCTCCAGCACTCCCAGGAGATCTCCTCGAGTGTTTGACGCTTTTTTTTTTTTTTTTTTTTCTCAGTTCAGTTCTTTTTTCCGCCATCTTGAGAAGAACAGGAACGAACACGAGAGACGGACGAGTAAAGATTCAAATGTCAAAAAAAAAAAAAAAAAAAAAAAAACGCAGCGTTGACGGGCGGTCAGAGGAAACTTCCCCCGGACGCCGCGGCCGTTGTTCGGCGTCGCGTAGCCGCCGCGGGGGCCCCACGGAGCACCGCGGTCGCGGAGTGCTCCGGCGGCGTGCGTCCGGGGACCCGAGAGGGGACCGTGCCTTCCATTAAGACGCCCGCGCCTCTCCGGAGACGGCCCTAATGGAGTCTCCGGGCATTTCCCCTCAAGCCATGAAGGATGTTTCCAGCTCTTTCCGGCTCACCGCGTCCACAAAGGGATTAGCTTTATCTCCAGCGGTGGGGGGGAGGGGGAGGGGAGGATGTGTTGTTTTTCTTGTGTGTGACCAATCAAATCGGAGGAGATGGCTTTTTGTTGTTGTTGTTGTTTTGTTTGTTGTCTGGGCAGTCCGTTTGTCCAGTAGAGCTTCTTTAACCTTTAGTGTTTTATTTTCACACCCGCACTTGTGAAGTCGCACCTCTTCGCCGAGCCAGCAGAGAGTTGGCGGCCGCAGAGGTCGGCATTGATTCTACAAGACAAGAACAGGCGACAACCGCGAATCTCGGCAGTTTTTTTTTTTTTTCCTTGGTCTGTTTTTTTTTTTCTTTTTTTTTCTGAAAGTGTCAGTGGGGGGGGGGGGGGGTATTTAAAACAACGTACGGTTGACCGCGTGGAGGCGGCGGGGTTAACCGATGGGGCTGTGCGGCCCCGGACCAGTTCAGAGGTTGTTGTTTTTTTCACACTTTGGGACGGAGCCGTCCGCCTGCACGGCTCCAGGGCACGGCGGCGGTGGTGTCAGCGACACCGCTCCACTGTCAGTGGACGTTACAGTCAGACGCGTCACGTCGGGCTCCTGACACCACATCAGGTCAACCACGGCTCCCCGTCGCTGCGAGACTGGCGCCGCAGTCCAGAGTCGGAACACTTGACCACAGAGAGTGATCCACGCGGCGTCCGCGGTTTTAGCTCCAGTTCCGCGGAAGGCTAAATCGTGAGCCCGGTAACCAGGGGGCGTAGCCAGAAATTTTAATTAAGGTGTGCCTGTGAGATTTTGGGTGGCCTCAACCCAGTGAAAATTAAGGGCTCAAAGAGGACACGTGTGATGCAAATGATGTGGAGGCTCAGCTGGAAATGTAATCACCACTTACTGTGTAGCCTATAGCCTTTTTCAGTGCTCTCAAAAGTAACGTGATCGCATATTGACAATCAAAAACCACACGTACGGCTGTATGGCTCTGGCTAAAACGTTCAAAAATGTCTGTTCTCGCCAAGGGTGCGTGTTGCATGCAACTTAGTCTGTCAGTGGCCAGAGCCCGTGTCTTTATTATCACGTTATTATCACGTCTTCCGCTCGTTAACGATATGGTTGTAGAAACGTACGGCTTTATGTAACAGTGTGTCAATGGCCAACTGAATATTTTAGGTGTGCCAGGTCACGTTTGGGTGGCCCAGGCACACCCTGGCACACCCGTGGCTACGCCACTGCCGGTAACTCCCCTAAATTACTTTAATTCCCTACGCCGGTACCGGTTGATCCGGCAAATAGCCC
>JAXIVH010000535.1:42500-50445 GCA_036785325.1 Urophycis tenuis | reverse complement strand
ACCGTGACCTTTCGGCTGGGAGTCAAACGCCCTCACCACCGCGCGCAAACTTTTGACCGTAATCACGGGTGACGCAGTGCTGACAATAGCACCCCCCCCACCCCCCCCACGGTGCACCTCCGGTGGGTTATGGCGGTCCACCTCCACCTCACCCGGCGTGCGGCGCGGCTGTCGTTACCTGAAGCGCTTGGCCTTTGCCAGGGCTCTGGCGAGGGCGGCGGGCGGCGGCGGCGGCGTTGGCGAGGAGTAGGGCACCGCAGCACTGCCACCCCTCACGACGGACGTGCGAGGATGAGACCCCTGGGAGAGGAGAGGAGAGAGAGCGAGAGAGAGAGAGAGAGAGAGAGAGAGAGAGAGAGAGAGAGAGAGGAGAGAGAGAGAGAGAGGAGAGAGAGAGAGAAAGAGAGAGAGAGAGAGAGGAGGAACAATAAGTGACAGGGAAGCAGTCAGGAATCAGGCGACTAACCCTGTTATTCGGTTCCACGTCGAGACATTTCGCGTTACACTCCACATTAGATTCAGCAACGCTAAAACGCTGACGCAATCCCAACGCAACGCCATCGGGCTCCGGGGCGTCTCGCAGTCACGTGACATGAAGCGATGGGGTGTACACTCATGACTTTCAAGCGAGGCTCAGGGACCATTCAAAGATTAGACTAGATTAGATTACATTAGATTAGATTAAATTTGAGTCATTCTCAGTATATTTTAGATATGGGAACAAAGGGCGGCAGTGGGCGAGGGCGGCAGTAGCTCAGTGGGTAGAGCGGGTGGACAGAGCGGGTCGTCCACTAACCGTTGGGTTGGCGGTTCAATCCCTTGATCCCCCCTCCTCCTCCAACTGTCTGCATGTCGAAGTGTCCTTGAGCAAGACACTGAACCCCAACTTGCTCCCCGGGCGCTGAACATAGCAGCCCCACTGCTCCTATGTACCATAGGATGGGTCAAATGCAGAGAACACATTTCGTTCCCATATCTAGAAAAAATATGGGAATGACAAATAAAGAACCACAAGGTCCCAGTAAATAATAAAAAAATAGATAAATAATAAAAACAAGAAATGTGTTCTCTGCATTTGACCCATCCTTTGGCATATAGGAGCAGCGGGGGCTGCTAGTTTCAGCAGCCCGAGGAGCAAGTTTGGGGGTTCAGTGTCTTGCTCAAGGACACTTCGACATGTGGGACAGTCTGAGGAGGAGGGGAATCGAGGGGGGGAATCGAACCGTGGACCCTACGGTCGGTGGACGACCCCGACGTCTGTCCACCCGCTCTACCCACTGAGCCACCATCACCCCGTCGGCCCGAATCCAAACCCAAAAACCACCGCACCTGAAAAACTAAACGCAACTTGACCGGCAGATCGGCTCTCGTAGACGAACAACAACAACAACAAAAAAAGCCACGCTCGGGCTTCCATCAGCGGCGGCCGAGTGCCCGTCCACAGACGGGAGCGTCGCCGCGAAGCGAGCTCCCCAAAACCCGCCGCCATCGGCGCCTATCGGTCCCGTGAGCTGAAGACGCCCCCGGCCGGATGCGCCGCCAGATGGCGCCCGGGCGGCCGCTCAAGAGCTCGTCACCGCCCGCTTTTTCATCATCCTAAATTTCAAACGCTTATCACGCACACAGCTGGAGGGAAGAGGCCCCCGACGACAACAAGCCCCGAGGGGAAGATGATCGTCGCCACTTCACGCTCGAGGGGTGAGGGGGTGGGGGGTGGGGGGGGGGGGGCGGGGAACGAGCCTGTTTGTTTTCGCACGCGGCGAGAGTTCAACCGAAGAACTCGGAACGTCGGGAGAAAATTGGGAAAAGTAATCCTGTATTTGGAACGAGGCCGACCGAACAAAAGGACAGAAAACCCCCCCCGAAACAAAACAAACATCTTAGAGAGAGAGAGAGAGAGACAGAGACAGAGACAGAGACAGATAGAGAGGGAGAGAGAGAGAGAGAGGAGAGAGAGAGAGAGAGAGAGAGAGAGAGAGAGAGAGAGAGAGAGAGAGAGAGGATAATACCAGCTTATGGGACATTTTGATCCCAGCAATAATGAGCCAGGTACAAAAACAATGGCTTTGAAAGAAAGGTATCTTTGCTACGTAACAGAGTCTATGAATACACAAAAAACCCCCCAAACAAACAGACCAGCCCAATGCCACCGCGGTATGCCACTGGGAGGAGGGGGGGGGGGAGGGGTTAATCAACGCCCCCCATCCAACCCAACGTCGGGGGTCTCCAACGCCAACGCGTCCCCTCTCTCTCCTTACGTCGTGGTCGTTCCCCCGACGAGCGTGGCGTTCCTGTGCGCCTTTCTCCGGGCGTTCCATGCCTTTTTCACGGGCGAGACACCGAAGAGCGACACGGAACCACAGAACCACCAGGGCGGGGGAACCGGCGGGTCTCCTGCGCGGCTCGAGAGCGTTTGTGGGGTTTTAGCCGCTAAGCCTCCTGCTAACCCGCTCAATCACGTTCCACCACCCGCTTACTTGGTGGGGCACTTCAAGTAGCACTCAGGAGGACAAAGTGAAGGAGTGCAATTTGATGGTTTTTTTCAGGGGCCCCCCCGTCTGTTCGGACATCATTAACACCACCGGATGGCGCCCTGGGGGGCCCGGTATCTGTGTGTGTGTGTGTGTGTGTCTGTATGTGTGTATGTGTGTGTGTGTGTGTGTGTGTGTGTGTGTGTGTGTGTGTCTGTATGTGTGCGTGTGTGTGTGTCTGTATCTGTGTGTGTGTGTGTGTGTCTGTGTGTGTGTGTGTGTCTGTGTGTGTGTGTGTGTGTCTGTATGTGTGTGTGTGTGTGTGTGTGTATGCGTGTGTGTGTGTGTGTGTGTGTGTGTGTGTGTGTGTGTGTGTATGCGTGTGTGTGTGTATGTGTGTGTGTGTGTGTGTGTGTGTGTGTGTGTGTGTGTGTGTGTGTGTGTGTGTGTGTTGGTGTGTGTTGAGGATAAGCCTCTTGCTCTCCCTCCCTCATCCCTCCCTCTCATCCCTCGTTCCCCGGCCCAGAGGACGCTCCGCTCCGCTGGACGGTGAAGGCTGGGCGGGGCCGGGCGCCCCACGCTCTCTGATCCACCCAATGGGGGGCCGCGGCTGCAGCCCGGCTCAGAGGTCTGACCCCGCAAGTACATTCACCGGGAAGCAGATCGGTCCGGGGAGAACGACGACCATCACCGAGGTGAAATGTATACGGGGGCTAATGAAAGGATGGCACGCCACGCTGTCGCCGGTGTAATCCATTACACACACACACACATACACACACATACACACACACACATACAGATACACACACACACACACATACATATACACACACACAGACACACACACACACATACAGACACACACACACACACAGACATACACACACATACGGATACACACACACAGACACACACAGGCATACACACACATACGGACACACACATACACAGACATACACACATGCAGACACACACACACAGACATACACACACACACGCATACACAGACACACACACATACAGACACACAGACACACAGACATACACACATAGACACACACAGACACACACACACACACACACACACACACACACACACACACACACAGACATACACACACACACAGACATACAAACACACACACACACACACACACATACACACAGACATACACACACACACACACACACACACACACACACACACACACAAACACACACACACACAAACATCTCTCACTGACTTGTTTGTTTACCCCACTCGTAGTTCTCCACTCGCAGAAATGTTGGAAACAAACAAAATGCAAATTATAATAATCACAGCAGTCACAGAGACTGGTACCAAATAGCCACGTCCCTGTTTCCTCTTTTCGTACCCACCACTATAAAAGCCCCCTGGTCATTCTGAACACAGGTACGGTGAACCACGTGTAGATAACAGCGTTTCATTAGCTCCCCCCCCCCAATCCTGCGCTGATATGTCTGTATGGACTAACAGGCCGCCATATTTAAAATAGGAAATACACTTTTAATGAACCCTCTGGGAGCCGTCGCAGGCAAACAGAAATGGGTTCGTGAGAGAGACGGAGAGAGAGAGAGAGAGAGAGAGAGAGAGAGAGAGAGAGAGAGAGAGAGAGAGAGAGTAGGTAAAAAAAGTAGAAGAAAAGCAGCAGGAATTGAGACCGCTCGTGTCGTCTTTGCGACGCTAATATAGCTTAGCGCCCCCCCCCGGGGGGGCCGTCTTCAATGGGACGGGCAGATGGAGCGGTGGAGCAGCAGAACGCGCTCCTGGATACAAACAGTTGGTCGGGTGGGAAGACGAGGAGACGCACGCGGAGAGTTTCCCTTTGCTAACCGCGTTACCGACCGTCCTCCGCTGCCACCAAGTCAGTGTGGCTCGAAAACCCTGACGCGCTTGCATCATTTAGCATCGTTGGAGCTAAATAATGGAGCAGCCTTTGTTTTATTATTTACTGTTTAACCCTGACCTTTTCCTTAATGAGCTGGCTTTGTGTTCAATGTCTAACCCCGACCTGTTCCTTAATGAGCTGTCTCTGTGTTCACTGTCTAACCCCTACCTGCTCCTTAATGACCTGGCTCTGTGTTCACTGTCTAACCCCTACCTGTTCCTTAATGACCTGGCTCTGTGTTCACTATCTAACCCCTACCTGTTCCTTAATGACCTGGCTCTGTGTTCACTGTCTAACCCCTACCTGTTCCTTAATGACCTGGCTCTGTAATCACTGTCTAACCCCAACCTGTTCCTTAATGACCTGGCTCTGTGTTCACTGTCTAACCCCTACCTGTTCCTTAATGACCTGGCTCTGTGTTCACTATCTAACCCCTACCTGTTCCTTAATGACCTGGCTCTGTAATCACTGTCTAACCCCAACCTGTTCCTTAATGACCTGCCTCTGTGTTCACTGTCTAACCCTACCTGTTCCTTAATGACCTGGCTCTGTGTTCACTGTCTAACCCCTACCTGTTCCTTAATGACCTGTATCTGTGTTCACTGTCTAACCCCTACCTGTTCCTTAATGACCTGCCTCTGTGTTCACTGTCTAACCCCTACCTGTTCCTTAATGACCTGGCTCTGTGTTCACTGTCTAACCCCTACCTGTTCCTTAATTACCTGGCTCTGTGTTCACTGTCTAACCCCTACCTGTTCCTTAATGACCTGGCTCTGTGTTCACTACCTGCTCCTTAATGGCCTGTGTCTGTGTTCACTCTCTAACCCCTACCTGCTCCTTAATGACCTGGCTCTGTGTTCACTCTCTAACCCCTGACCTGCTGTGTTCACGGAAACTCACATGGTTTAAGCGTCAACCAAAAACCACAAATCAAGTGACGCCATACTCTAGACTCGAAGAACACAAACAACATGATCTCATTACGACACTGCGTAAATAACCTCCAACTCCCTGACGCCACACATGAATGATCTTTCTAATCCTTCTAAGCATTCCTCCATGGTACCACTCATTACACACAATCACACGACTCGTCATCACGGACACGTCTACCCATGGAATCCACCCCTATTTACACTCATAACTCACACCGCAATCATTCACACCCTATAGTATCCCAAGACAGCCGGCGATCGCGTCGATCCCATCTTAAGGTTTACAGCGAAAAGTTATTTACTGCCGACGTACTGTACATTATCCCGCGCTGATTTTCCAACGTGTAAACAACAGCTCCCCCCGCACTCGTCGGGCCCAGATGTGCACACGCTCTCCTTCGCCATCTGCATTCGGATCCTCCAGACCAAACAAACGGCGAGGATTTATACGGGTGCGACGCGGCGCAGATGTGCAGAACATTGACCAAAACGCTGTGGGCCCCGGGCACGCTGACACCACAGGTGTTAAGCAGCCAGCATCGTAACGGTTAGCTGTGGGTTGGTTTTTTGTTGTTGTTGTTGTTGTTATTTCTTTGGCGGTTTCCCTTATGGGGCGCACCGCCGCTGTCTCCGGCGGAGACCTGGGAGGGATAACCGCTTCCTCTGTTTCTGCTGCAGATGTGCGATGTGTAGACATGGCGAAGAGGGAGAGAGACTCGCCCAGATGGAGCTCGTCGTGTTTCGAAAAAGCCGGTCTGCGCTGCGCCTGTCAGGGCGGCTCGTGGGCTGGGTCTCAGCTAGCTAGCTAGCTAGCTGAGACCCAGCCAACACTACTAGCAGCAGCGTAGCTTCCCTGCTAGCTAGCTAGCTAGCTAGCAGGGAAGCTACGCTGCTGCTTTGTAGACGCCGATGTAACGGAGAGAGAGACGATGAGCCGGAGGTCACCTTTAATCTGGGATGTTGACTTATTGAAGGGTTTTTCGTCTTAGAAGTCATTTTCATTTAAAAGAAAATTAAACGGCAGTTATCTGCTAACAATAACTGTAGCTTTGATAACTGCGGGGTTGATCCGTGTGATGAATCCTTAAATACACAAATTACTTTTGACACCACCAATATTTCACCAAGGCCATCCATCAACCAAAGGGAAACAAAAAAAAAAAAAATAAGACCTTGAGTTCTGTTCATGTCTATTATTCTTGTGAATGATTAAGAAGCAAGGTGAGGGGTTACCTTTTGGTGCTGGGGGCCGTACTGAAGCCTGGGACTAGATTTGGCCATTAAGCCAGAAGGAGCGAAGCTACAGTCCCTCAGGCTGCGGTTTTCAGAGAGCTGGGAACGGAGCTTCTCTCTGTGGCCCTGGATGAAGGTCGAGAGACAGAGAGAGAAATAGATACATAGAGTAGAGAGAGAGAGAGAGAGAGAGAGAGAGAGAGAGAGAGAGAGAGAGAGAGAGAGAGAGAGAGAGAGAGACATACACACAGACAGACAAACAGATAAACAGATAGATAGATAGATAGATAGATAGATAGATAGATAGATAGATAGATAGATAGATAGATAGAAATAGAGAGTTGTAGAGACAGTGGAGAGAGCAGAGTAGAGAAAGAGGAAGAAGAGAGAGAGAGACCAGGAGAAGTGGAAGAGGAGTCGAGAGATAAATACAGGAAAGAGGGAGAGACCATGAGAGAGGGAGAGAGAGAGAGAGAGACCAAGAATGGAGATAAAGAGGGGATCAGGGAGATGGAGAGAGAGAGCGAGAGGAAGAGGGAGATGATATATGATTAGTTATAGTTTGACAGAAAAACATTTAAAGGAATGTAAATTATTTTCAAAAGTCATTAAGCACCAATAAATAATTGCAACCCAGTTTGAGAAACTTCCCCAGATGTTCAGTGTGTGTTTACATAGATTTGGGGAGTTACATTTCTGCTAATTCGATGAATCAGTAAAAACCAGTCCATCTCGAGATGTCTGGGAAATGGATCTTCGCGGGTCTCAGACACCAAGCGAGGCGCGTCGCGGTGGAAATTGCTCGAAGACAAACTGTCGGACTCTTTCACGGAACGGCGGTTGGAAGTTTGGATGGCATTTGAGAGAAGCGCTCTGAGCCGCCACAAAAATAGCATTAGCATAAAAACTGTCGATTACATGCCCTCGGTGTTAATGTTCTAAGTGAGGAAATCGGAGGGGTAACTTGAGCGAGGCTGGGATAACTCAATTCAATTTCACCATCACTTTGGTTATCTGAACGAGGTTATTCAGAACAGAGATTGGACATAGCTTTAAAAATGTAGACAGGTAGAAAAAGTCTATATCATGTGTGGTTGAAAATTGTTCTGAACTTAAACGGATACTTGCAAGCTGCCTTCACTATAACAAAAGCTAATTTAACCTTTTTCAGATTTTCACATTGAAAGCCTGGATTTCTTTTGACAATGGCAATTATGTATTGATCATCATTTTCTGCAGTCTGTTCCTCTAACTGTGAAAGCAGTTTGAACCACAAGGAGTAAAATCAACACGAAAAGAGAAAAAGGCTTTTTTGTTGTTGTTGTTACACTCAAGATGAGAACATGACCTGTGAGCGCATTGCTTAAATTTTGGATTACATTTTTATTGGATT
>JAXIVH010000535.1:0-40000 GCA_036785325.1 Urophycis tenuis | reverse complement strand
ACGCGTGACGAACAACACGCCGTTTTGCCGCTCCGGCGCTCAACCCCACAGCCGGGCGCCACGCCGGTTGGCCGGCCGTGCACGGCGTGCCGAGCCTGGGCTGCTCTGAAGAGTGCAGGCGGAGAGAGGGGAGGGGGGGTCTCTCTCTCTCTCTCTCTCTCTCTCTCTCTCTCTGCCGCAGAAACAACCACTGTTTTTACCTCGAGCGCCTGTTCATCATTACACACAGGGGCTCGCCCTGCTGCAGCCACTCACTCTCTCGCTCTCTCTCTCTCTTGCTCTCGCTATCTCTCGCGCTCGCCATCATCTACCATCTCATAGTGCCACGGTAAATGGACACTTGGTTTCATACGGAGTGAGTGAGAGAGAGAGGGGTTCTGTCTCTCTCTCTCCCTCTCTCTCTCTGTGCTGATGATGGAGCGGTCAGCTCTGAAGTGGATTTCTTCTCAGGAACCAGCGGCTGCTACTGTGTGGTACAGGGGGGGGGGGGGGGTACAGGGGGCTGTTATGGACAGAGAGACGGCAGAGACGGCATAATGCACTGTCCCCGTCTCACTGTCTGTCCGTCTCACTGTCTGTCTGTCTCGCTGTCTGTCCGTCTCACTGTCTGTCCGTCTCGCTGTCTGTCTGTCTGTCTCGCTGTCTGTCTGTCTCGCTGTCTGTCCGCCTCACTGTCTGTCTGTCTCACTTTCTGTCTCTAGCTGTCCGTCCGTATCACTATTTCTCTGTCTCACTGTCTGTCTGTCTCACTCTCAGTCCTTCTCACTGTCTGTCCATCTCACTGTCTGTCTGTCCACCTGTCTTCTTGTCGCCGTGCGGCCTGCTGCCGGTCACGCCTCGACCCCCCATCCTGTCTCACACGCGTGTCTATCGGGGTCTGGTCTGGGGGAGTCACCGTCTGTGTGTGTGTGTCTCTGTGTGTGTGTGTGTGTGTGTGTGTGTGTGTGTGTGTATGTGTGTGTGTGTGAGTCCATGATTGTACTTTCCTAGGAGTCAGCATGTTTGGTAATTGAACCGCCCACATGACAAGTCTGCAACAGATCTCATTTAGTTACAACGCATTACTGAGAGAGTGAGGAAGCAGGGGGGGGCACAGTGAGTGGGAGACAGAGAGACAGAGAGGAAGAGTGGGAGAGTCTGGGAGAGGGAGAGAGCGACAGAGAAAAGGAGAGGGAGTGAGACAGAGAAAGAATAGAGGGCGGGAGAGGAAGGGGCGAGAGAGAGAGCAGTAGAGGGAGAGAGAGAGGGAGGTGAGAGAGAGGGGGAACAATAGAGGGAGGAGAGAGAGAGAGAGAAGGGCGAGCAAGGACTAGTGTGACTAGCCTTCTGATGGCGCCCTGAAGATAGCCGATCTATTATGTGTGGAAGTTTTGATCACGCAAAACTCCCATCCATCCATCCATTCATCATCCAGCATCTGTCATCCATCCAGTCATGTCCATTTATTACCGGGCAATCCATCTATCCATTCATTCGTCTTCCATTTCTCCTCCATCAGTTCACACATTCACCCACTCATCCATCCATCCAGTCGGCATTCTACACACACCACACACACACACACACACACGCACACACACAGCATAAAAGCCACAAACAGACTGTGAATGTTATTGTTACATCACTTCCTGTGACATTACCTGTCTCCATGCAGATACCACACACCTAGGCCGCCTCGCTGTTTCCATGGCGACCGGCCCACATTCATTTCCAAGGTGAGAGACCTGGGTGGCTTATGTGTTGTTCCTGTGCGCGTGCGTGTGCGTGTGTGTGTGTGTGAGGGTGTGTGCGTGTGGTGCTGTGTGCGTGTGTTGTGCGCGTGTGCGTGTGTGTGTTGTGTGTGTGTGAGGGTGTGTTGATTGTGGTCTTACCCATGAACTCGATCCCAAGTTCATCTGCTGTTCCATTCACAGTCAGGGCAGCAAGAGGAAGGAGAGAGAGAGAGAGAGAGAGAGAGAGAGAGAGAGAGAGAGAGAGAGAGAGAGAGGGGAAAAAAAAAAACGGTTTAGATTATATTAGGATTTCTTTGTATTACTTTATATATTCACATACTATCCTTGTTGGGATTTCTAAATCCAAGAACTGTAATCTGTAACCGGGACACATGATTCCATAGTATGTGCTTCGCTGCTTTGTAAAATCTCCCCAGATTGTGGCTCACACTAATGCAATAAATAATGGAAGGGCTCATTCCACCCTCAGCTCTCTACTTTCACATTACGACTTCGCCTCACCAACAACAAGGGCTGAACACGTCCATGGGAGAGAGACAGAAGGACAAACACAGAGAGAGAGAGAGAGAGAGAGAGAGAGAGAGAGAGAGAGAGAGAGAGAGAGAGAGAGAGAGAGAGAGAGAGAGAGAGAGAGAGAGAGAGAGAAAGAGAGAGAGGGCAGGAGAGATCAAGAGAGTGAGAGACAGAGAGAGACAGAGCAAGAGCAGGATAGATCAAGAGAGAGAGAGAGCGAGAGCGAGAGGGAGAGACAGAGAGAGATAGAGCAAGAAAGAGAAAGAGCAGGAGAGATCAAGAGAGAGAGAGCGAGAGAGAGAGAGAGAGACAGAGATAAAGAGAAAGAGGAGGGTAGATCAAGAGAGAGAGAGAGAGAGAGAGGGATAGAGTATAAAAGGAAACAAAAAGAGAAAAACTAAACTAAAGCATCACAACGGTGTCGACCTTCATTCTTCCTTTCCTTCTACATCAGAGAGAGAGAGACCAAGAGAGAGAGCGAGAGAGAGAGAGGGGGACCAAGAGACAGAGCGAGAGAGAGCGTGATAGAGAGAGAGAGAGAGAGAGAGAGAGAGAGAGTGAGCGTGATAGAGAGAGAGAGCGAGGAGAGAGCGTGATAGAGAGAGAGAGAGAGAGAGAGAGAGAGAGAGAGAGAGAGAGAGAGAGAGAGAGAGGAGAGAGAGAGGGAGAGGACAAACAAACTTCAAGCAGACCAGGATCCCCAATCTCCAGCAGGCCAGCCATATGGGCCGGGGGGGGGGGGGGGCGGCCCTTCTACACACAGCCCTGAAGTTGAACACTAAAGCGTTCACTGAAGGGAAGGCTCTCTGGAGTCTGGGGCAGCAGATAGAGGAGTGTGGAGCAGGGGGCCAGGGGACAGGGGAGCGCGGGGCACAGCATGGATGTGATCTGGGAGGAGGCGTGCAGGGGGGGACAATGATGTCAGGTCCAAGCCGCAGCAGGGCTCACGGCGTCGACGGCTCGCCTCTGTCCGTCTCCGTCACGCGGGCACGCGTGCGCACACACCCACACACACCCACACACACACGCGTGCGCACATACGCGCACACGCACACCACGCGTGTGTGAGTGTGTGTGGGCGCGTGCTGCTGGAGGAGGAGCGATAAAGAGAGGGGAGCGTGACGCGCTTTCATCCCGACAGGCAAGCCCTTTTCTCCGCGCAACACAATCTCCTCAAGTCAAATTAAAACCAATCCCGCCTCACCTAATTGCTTTTCTGACGGAGGTGGGTCTGGACCTGGAGGTTTAAAAAAAAAAAAAAAAACACGCCGCTTTTCTGCCCAAACCCCACCGGCATCCGCGTGGAAATGAAAAAAAAAAATCAGAATAAAACAAAGAGAGACGCTTTGTAAAAGAAAGAAAAGGAAAACCCTAATGAGTAAAATGGGGGGGGGGGGGGGGTGAGGTGCATCATGGGTAAACGTCCATGATGGCGCGTAGCCGCCTCTTTTTTTTTTCCCAAGTCGAACGAGGCGAGGAGGAAGATAACAGCGAGGAGCTGGGGAGAGGCTATTGAGCGCGTGTATCGGGGAGGGTGGATTAATACCGTGTAAAGATACGGAGTTATCTGCCACCATCGCCTGAGAGGAGAACCTACTACATGATTAATGAGTCTGACTTGAAATACCGGAAGACACCGGAGAGGGAGAGAGAGGGGGGAGAGAGAGAGGGGAGAGAGAGAGGGAAAAAAGGGGAAGTGAGAGGGAGAGAGAGAGAGAGAGACGAGAGAGAGAGGAGAGAGAGAGAGAGAGAGAGAGAGAGAGAGAGACTGGGGATAATTGAGTTTAAGCAGGCTTAGGAGAGACTAGATCTAATGCAGTCCCACCAGAACTCGGTTCAAATGGACCTGAACGATGACTTACATAATGTATATCTAGATAGATAGATGGATAGATAGAGAGAGGGAGAGAGGGAGAGAGAGAGAGACAGAGAGAGAGAGAGAGAGAGAGAGAGTGAGAGACAGAGACAGAGAGAGGAGAGGGGAGAGAGAGGGATAGAGGTAAGGCCATTTGGTAAATCACCAGAATGAGACGGGTCGCGTGCTAGCAAGCGGAGCTAACCGTTACAGTTAGCACATAATGGAACCGGCTACAGTCCTATAAAAGGAGACGCCAACGTCGACTTAGCCTCACCTCTCAAACATCAAACTGAAGCGTCAAACGGGCCTCCTTATAAATAGAGTATAACACCCGCACTCTGCCGGGAATTCTTCATAGAAAGCGTGTAATTATTCACATTTGTGCAAACAAACGAAAGCCGATGGTGTATTTATCATCCTATGGGCCATACATGCTGTAATTCGGGCGGGGTAAGCACAGTTTGAAAACACTTCTCTATGGGGGTCGTTTCGAGGGAGATGGAGACAAACACGCAACGGAAGGCTCGGCAAAAAACGGCGCAATTCTCCTTAATGCCAAGGTAATCACATAGGCCCTACAAAGAAGAAAAAAAAATGCAGCAATTCAACAGCAATTTATACAAATGACCTTTAACAAAATGAGAGCCCGTCGCCTTTCTCCAACGATTTTTCCTCAAGACACACCCAACAACATGACGACTTGACGTGGCCTCGGAGCCAACTGAATAACTGATAAGTGAATAACTAATACTTGGCAAAAAGACAGGCTTACGAAGAAACAAAGCCCCGAAACAAAGAGCTTGGTGCTACAGTTTGAATCCAGATTTGGCTCCGGGGGGGGGGGGGGGAGGAGGGGGGGCAGTGACTCAGCACTCTCACCGTCCCGCCATGTTTTTTACCGCACTTGGCAAGGCCAGAGCACTCGATGCAAGATGCTGCTCTTATCTTCGCTGCCTGGCTCGACTTTATTTCCGTTTTTTTTTCCATTCAATCTTTGGGGGGCCGGCGGACTAAAACTAAACTTCTGACTTCTCCCTCCCTTAAACCGCCATGGCTTTCACCCCCCCCCCCCCCCCCTCCCCAAGAAAAGTTTACATTTTCACAGGGACGCGGTTTACGGTCAGGGCGTCATGCGTGATGTCATTTCAGCATCAACGACGTCGTTTCAACACCCATGGCGTCATCAATTCAACACCGATGATGTCGTCATTTCAACATCGATGACGTCGTCATTTCAACACCGATGACGTCGTCATTTCAATACCGATGATGTCGTTTCAGCACCGATGATGTCATTTCAGCACCGATGACGTCGTTTCAACACCGATGACGTCGTTTCAACACCGATGACGTCGTTTCAAACACCGATGACGTCGTTTCAACACCGATGACGTCGTTTCAGCACGGCGATGGGATTGTGGCGCTGACGTCGTCGTTTCAGACTGGAACGTCACCTAAACCGCTAAACTCCCCTGACGGGGGGGTTAGGGGTCCGTGAGGCTCTGTGCTTTCCTCCTCTTTGGTCTCCTCACAGCCCCTCCCTCCTCTCGTCGGTCCCGTCTCGACATTGAGCGCACCTCTCCGGCCCGCTCCGGTCTCCCGGTCTCGGTCGGGGTCCTGGAGCAGCATATGGTGCCCCTTCAAACACTCCACACTTGTCTTAAAAGGGGCCCCTCCCCCCCACCCCCACCCCCTCCTAGTTCTTGACAGGCTCGCGATCTGATTCGCCGCTTGGTCTCTGCCCTCCCCTCACTCCTCTCCTCTCCCAATTAAACACCCTACCGCTCCCCGACTACGCCAACACCCCCCCCCCCCCCCCAGCCACCCACCCACCCACCCTCCCCAACTGCTTGCCAATCTCCTCAACTTCCTGAAAGGTCCGTCCCCTCCCAACAGCCCTCCTGGCAGGAAGTCCCTCTGCTCTGAGAGTCTGGTTCCCCTTTCACCGACACCACATGCCAGAGAGCGGTCTGAGTGTGTGTCTGAGTGTGTGTGTCAGAGTGTGTGTCTGAGTGTGTGTGTGTGTGTCTGAGTGTGCGAGCGTGGTGCACCCATGAGTGCGTGTCTAAGTTAGCAAGGTCTGTGTGTGCATGTGATCATGTGTCCGACTCAGGTGACTGTGTGTGTGTGTGTGTGTGTGTGTGTGTGTGTGTGTGTGTGTGGGTGTGCTTGCGTTTGCACGTGTTTGTGTGTGTAAGAAAGAGGGAGGGAGGGAGGGGAGAGAGAGGAGAGAGAGAGAGAGAGCAAGATGGAGTGCTTACTTCTTTGCATGTGTGTGTGTGTGTGTGTGCATGCGTGTGCATGCGTGTGTGCGTGCATGTGCGTGTGCACGTGTGCGTGCGTGTGCATGTGCAAGTGTGCGTGCACAGATGGGCTGCTGTGCGCCTGCCAGTTGGATGTGGCCTTCCTAAGTGTGCAGCTTTGTGGACCGGTCGACTCGGGGAGACAATGGCCAGTGGAAGAGGGATGACTCGCGGGCCGGCCCGTCTCAGAACCTCGGGGAGGGAGGAGCAGGGCTTGTGGGACTGATAAAGCCCACGGAGGGTTCCTTTGTTTTCACCACAGCGCAGGCCGTCAGCAGGGGAGAGAGGGGGGGGGGTGGGGGGGGGGGGGGGGGGTATATAAACACAACACAGCGGGGCGCACAGAGAAATACACACAGCGCCGTCCGCGGGAAATACACACAGGCCCGGCTGGGGGAAGCTAAACGGCTAACGCTAATGATGTGTGTGTGTGTGTGTGTGTGTGTGTGTGTGAGGGGGTATACTCATGGGTGCACGTGGACAACGTTGTGAGACACACACCACACACACACACACACACACGCGGGCACGGCGCACGTGGACACAGAACCGGCTCACACACACACACACCACAGTAACCCAGACTGGAGCCATTTGGGCCGGGCCAGAACAGTGGCTGCGGATGTTATCAGAGGATTTGGATGTTGAAAGTGGTGATGGTGGTGGTGTGTGTGTGTGTGTGTGTGTGGGGGGGGGGTGTGGGGGTGGGCTGGGGGGGGGTAATCCCCCATAACCCCTCTGTAATCCGGGTACGTTTTAGATGCCTCCACGTGTACACAGATCATAAAAAAACCCCCCTCTAAAACTCCTCTCTGCCCAGCCCGCGCCCGGACCTACGGTGGTCCACTCAGGGTGAACCGGGGTGACTGATGGGAGATAAAGAGGCACTGATTCCAAGTGTCCTCGCCTGATTCGGCTCTGGCCGGGAAACACACGTGTCACAGTGTGACGTGTACACGGGACACAGCAGGCAGCGCTAACTTTTCTGTTTTCCTGTTTACCCCTCCCTCTCTCTCATCTCTCTCTCTCTCTCTCTCTTCATCTCTCTCTCTCTCTCTCTCTCCCTCTGTATTAGAAAACAACCCAGGCTTGTCCGTTCCCCTTAAGCCACACAGCCCAGTTGGTTAGGTCGCTTACCGTCCTAATGCTCCTAATCGACCGCGCTTCATACTTCACACCCTGTCATCCCGCCGAGCGAGTGAATTAACGGGCGCCCCCCCCCCCCCCCCCCGGGGGACCTTACAGCCACCTCATTAGCATGACAACTCCGCTGAGATGGCTGCTCACGGCACAAACACCGCTCCGTGGGCCTCCCCGGCAGCCATTTTGGTTTCACCTCGGCGCTAGGCGATAGTTCTCGACACGCTCCGTGGGCCTCCGTGCTGCCCGGCAGCCATTTTGGTTTCACCTCGGCGCTAGGCGCTAGCTCTCGACACACTCCGTGGGCCTCCATGCTGGTCGGCAGCCATTTTGGTTTCACCTCGGCGCTAGGTGCTAGCTCTTGACACGCAGGGTCCCACGGTCAGCGTGACAGAATGCGCAGAATGCGTAATAGGACGGTTTCACACGGCTTAACAGCCGTTCCGTTGTTTCACCGACAATGTCCCATCTGTGGTTATTACAGTGCCGTCTTATTGTGTCTTATTGCCACGCTCACCTGAGGTTAATACGAAATGAACGCAAACCATTACCACACAGGCAGGTAACTCACAGCAATTGCCGAGACACGAGGGGTTTTCATGGCTGAATGTAGCGTAAATTGTGTTCCCGGGGCTAAGATGGTTACGACTCTAAATATCTTATTTTCCATCACTTCATGCTCGGTTCCTCCAAATGTTGATGTGGTGATTTTCTTTCAGCTTCGCAGGTTTTTAGGTGGGGAGGGTTTGGAACCGACAGCCCCCTTCTGTTGCTGGAGAAAACTAAAAAAAACTACGGAACGAAGCGACTACTGTCGCATTCGCTCACCCGCGCACACACACACACACAGAGCACAGATGCAATTCGGCTTAAAGGGAAAGAAGCGCAATCTGTCCACAGACGCGTGGGGAGATGAACAGTAAAGTCCGTGCGGAAGTGGCGCCGAGAGAACCAGAAAAGAAGAGGGAAACACCTGCCCTGGGACTCTTAGAAAATGGAGGCCGGCGGGGGGTTTCCAGGAGGGGGGCGATGACTTAACGCCACAGTCCTGTGGGTCGGACCCGGGAGTTAAAATGGCCTCCATGCGGGGGGGTGGGTGGAAGGGAAAAAGGAACAAAAGAGCCCTTGGCACACCAATAGGCGGCGGGACCGGGTGCACTGACGTTCTTCAGAACGCGCGGCGAGGGGGAACGCGCGGCGAGTGAAAGTGGAACACAGGGACACACGGAACACAGGGAATAAGCTACGCCCGCAAATGTGTCGTTTTTCTTTTCAGGTTTTTGCGGCCGGCTCTCGACTTCCAAGGCGTTGCAAACGGCTCCCGCGGTCGGATTTTCCATATTCATGTCGCGGCTGTGACTGTAAAAAGATATACGCGTGTATTTCATCCGTGGCGCCGTATTAGCATAACCCGTGAGGCCCGAACCCGGCAGCCGCCGCTGTGCAGTACAACGCGGCCCGGGCTATTTGCCGGATCAACCGGTACCGGCGTAGGGAATTAAAGTAATTTAGGGGAGTTACCGGCAGTGGCGTAGCCACGGGTGTGCCAGGGTGTGCCTGGGCCACCCAAACGTGACCCTGGCACACCTAAAATATTCAGTTGGCCATTGACACACTGTTACATAAAGCCGTACGTTTCTACAACCATATCGTTAACGAGCGGAAGACGTGATAATAAAGACACGGCTCTGGCCACTGACAGACTAAGTTGCATGCAACACGCACCCTTGGCGAGAACAGACATTTTTGAACGTTTTAGCCAGAGCCGTACAGCCGTACGTGTGGTTTTTGATTGTCAATATGCGATCACGTTACTTTTGAGAGCACTGAAAAAGGCTATAGGCTACACAGTAAGTGGTGATTACATTTCCAGCTGAGCCTCCACATCATTTGCATCACACGTGTCCTGTTTGCGCCCTTAATTTTCACTGGGTTGAGGCCACCCAAAATCTCACAGGCGCACCTTAATTAAAATTTCTGGCTAGGCCCCCTGGTTACCGGGCTCACGAATTAGCCTTCCGCGGAACTGGAGCTGAAACCGCGAACGCCGCGTGGATCACTCTCTGTGGTCAAGTGTTCCGACTCCGGACTGCGGCGCCAGTCTCGCGGCGACGGGGAGCCGTGGGTTGACCTGATGTGGTGTCAGGAGCCCGACGTGACGCGTCTGACTGTAACGTCCACTGACAGTGGAACGGTGTCGCTGACACCACCGCCGCCGTGCCCTGGAGCCTTGCAGGCGGACGGCTCCGTCCCAAAGTGTGAAAAAAAAAAAAAAACCCTCTGAACTGGTCCGGGGCCGGCACAGCCCCCATCGGTTAACCCCGCCGCCTCCACGCGGTCAACCGTACGTCGTTTTAAATACCCCCCCCCCACTGACACTTTCAGAAAAAAACAAAACAAAAAAAAACAGACCAAGGAAAAAAAAAAAAACTGCCGAGATTTGCGGTTGTCGCCTGTTCTTGTCTTGTAGAATCAATGCCGACCTCTGCGGGCCGCCAACCTCTCTGCTGGCTCGGCGAAGAGGTGCGACTTCACAAGTGCGGGTGTGAAAATAAAACACTAAAGGTTAAAGAAGCTCTACGTGACAAACGGACTGCCAGACAACAAACAAAACAACAACAACAACAAAAACCCATCTCCTCCGATTTGATTGGTCACACACAAGAAAAACAACACATCCTCCCCTCCCCATCCCCCCACTGCTGGAGATAAAGCTAATCCCTTTGTGGACAGCGGTGAGCCGGAAAGAGCTGGAAACATCCTTCATGGCTTGAGGGGAAATGCCCGGGAGACTCCATTAGGGCCGTCTCCGGAGAGGCGCGGGCGTCTTAATGGAAGGCACGGTCCCCCCCTCTCGGGTCCCCGGACGCACGCCGCCGGAGCACTCCGCGACCGCGGTGCTCCGTGGGGCCCACGCGGCGGCTACGCGACGCCGAACAACGGCCGCGGCGTCCGGGGGAAGTTTCCTCTGACCGCCCGTCAACGCTGCGTTCTTTTTTTTTTTTTTTTTTGACTATTTGAATCTTTACTCGTCCGTCTCTCGTGTTCGTTCCTGTTCTTCTCAAGATGGCGGAAAAAGAACTAACTGAGAAAAAAAAAAAAAAAAAAAAAAGCGTCAACACTCGAGGAGATCTCCTGGGAGTGCTGGAGGAGGGAGTGGGGGAGGGGGGGGGATCTATCGAACAACGAGAAAGAAAAGGAACGGGTGGGATTTCAGAGGCTTTCTCCTGACGCTCACCCCCCCCCCCCCCCCCCCCAACCGCCAGCACCGCCGCTGCCCCGCCACGCGAAATGGCCGCGCATTCATCACTGTGATGATGGCGTTCATGGGGGGGGGGGGGGGAAACACACCAGCATCCCCAGCGATGGCGGGGGTCCGCGTCATGGGGGCCTCTCGGCTCTCAGCGTGGGAGGGGGGGGGGGGGGGACTTGTGTCGCCGTTGCCCCCGCCCGCCGCCCAATTACCCCCCCGACACTAGCGCCGCTGAGCAAAGGCATCGATGGAGACACATGTGTGTGTGTGTGAGTGTGTGTGTCCTGCACGCCGCTGGGAGAGGATGCTCCGGCTGGTGGCCTCCTCACCCGTCCTCCACACCAGCGGGGGGGGGGTCTATGTGAGGGAAGAGGAGCAGAGGGAGCCTGGGGAGTAGTTGGGTGCCGAACGCCGCGACGCCACGCCGTTCCTCTTGACCGCAGAGGGAAATCCCGGCGGTGGCACTCAGCTCTGAGCTCAGAGGAGGAGGAGGAGGAGGCGTGGGAGGGAGGGCCCCCAGCCCTCTCAGGACGCGCTCTCTCTCAGGCTGCGTTGTTGTCATTATTCACACCCTGCGTTGACACGGCCGTGGCTTGAGGCCGTGCAAACTGTTAGCAACCATTATATCCACATTGACTAAAAGGGGAACCCAGGGGGGGCCGCAAAACAAACCGACAAACAAAAGGGTATCCGGAAAGAAAAAAAAAGGAAAAAAAAAAAAAGGGAGAGCCAGAAGAAAAATAAATCAGTTTAAAACAAATGGACAAATCAGAACCCTACTTGGATCTGACAGGATGGCGTCCGTCTTGGGAACAAACTGGTCACAGCGCAGTCCATGGTAGCCCTCTTTTACACCTGGAGACAGAGAGAGAGAGAGAGAGAGAGAGAGAGAGAGAGAGAGAGACGAGAGAGAGAGAGAGAGCAGAGAGAGAGAGAGAGAGAGAGCACAAGAGAAAGAGAGAGAGGGATAGAGAGAGAGCGAGAAAGAGCAAGAGAGAGAGAGAGAGGGGGAGAGAGAGATGATTAGGTTTTCAACACGACCAGAAAAACAGACTAATGACGAGGCTAACCGCAAACTATGAGCAGCTGTGCTGACCTTTAGTCGAGCTGATGGAGCCTTCCACACAACTCAAGAACTAGTTTAAAATGGACACAGCGGAGCGAGGGAGGAGTGGGGGGGGGGGGGGGGGGGGTGGGGATGGTAGATGTTGAGCAAGGGTAGGAAGAGCAGGAACGAGGAGAACAGACAGTTTGGGGTTGGTCGGTGTCTGCGCACGGTGCTGATAGCAGCCGTGAGTGAGTGAAAGGCAATGTCTGGCGCTGTAGCGAAGGGAGGGGGAGGGGGAGGGAGGGGGAGGGCAGGCGTGATTAACACTTTTAGACGGTTCCCAGGTTCACTTCCCCTCCTCCGTGCCGGTGTCACGTCCTGAGGGGGTGGGGGGAGAGCGACCGCAAACACATTTCACGCTGACGTGCACGTGAAAGCGCGGTGACAGTGAAAGTACACACGGCCCCCATCTGATGCCCACACAACGGCCGGAGGAGAGTCCTGTGGGCCTTGACTCGAGAGGCGGGGTTAGATTCCAGTGTCCACATCCCAGGCGTCACCTGAGCTGTGAGGCTGACACCCCCCCCCCCCGTATACTCCCCCCCGCTCCTAAACGACGTGTCTCTCAAGTGGCTCAGATGAGTGGGGGAAGTCACAGCGGGGAAGAACAAAGGTTGGTCTGAATTATTCAACACAACCTCCCGACGCCGGGAGAGCTGGATGGTGCCCACACACATGCACAACGCACGCACGGATCCCGACGTCGGTTCGAGACATCCACTCCGGCTCCTCCACACGCATCATATAGGAATCAGATGAATAGCTTCTAGCGGGCGGGGTGCTTGTAAATTATACACATCACATTAGCATAAGTTCACGACACTCACACCTACAATCTGCTAGCGCGGCGGCGGCGGCGGCGGCGGGTCAAGCTAGGTGTTTGCCTGCTAGCTAGATAAGGGATCAACCAATGCGTTTACCCAGGAGGCATCCTCAGCAAGGGAAGGGGCATTGGGTTGATGCCGGGGGTGGAGGAGGGCGGGGTGGTGGTGGGGGGGGGTTGCATGCGGGTGGTGGGGGGGGTTGCGTTGGCTTGTTGCTATGGCGACGTGGAGCTTTGTGTTATCTAAGGGAGAGAGAGTTGCCTGACAAAGGGCCAAGCATTAGCTTTCCACGAGTGGCTGTTTACCTGTTTCTCTCTCTCTCTCTCTCTCTCTCTCTTCTCTCTCTCTCTCTCTCTCTCTCTCTCTCTCTCTCTCTCTCTCTCTCTATCTCTCTCTCTCTCTCTCTCTCTCTCTCTCTCCCCAGTGGCTACCTTTGATTTTAGTTTAGAGGAATAAACAGATACAACACAGGAGGTTTTGAACTCGCCCATGGGCAAGGGATGTTTCGATTATTTAGAGTGCAATCCAATGAGTGTTCAAAATGTCAGGATATGACTAAGACTTAATATTAATATAAAACATACTTAGCAATATAAAACAGCTCCTGCTTCATTCCTGTTCCTTGTAGTCGCCCTGCACTTGAATACGACCGCCTCGCAAAGCTCCACAGCGCTTTCACTACGCGCGTCCACCATTAACTGAATGGGGTGGGCGGGTTTTCAACCCCCTACTTGTTAGAAAACGGCTTTGAAATAAACGCCGCCCGCTCAAGGAATACACGTCAACGCGATATTAATTGAAGCCATGTTAAGGTGTTGAGAGAATTACCACGGGGGGCTGGAAGGAACATCTCATAGGATTAGCCAACCTTTGTAAAAAAAAAAAAAAAAAAAAACCCTGTCTCTCTCCCCCCCCCCGCCCCCCCCCCCCCCCCCGAGTCGCCATCCTCCGGTCGGAGGGGCCAGACTGCTAAACTGCCGCGCTTAAGCCTCTGTGGCGCCGGGCACATCGCTCTCTCTCTCTCTGTCTCGCTCAGGAAACACACACACACCCGGGTCGAGTGATTCCTCGCCGCGGTCCGCCAAGGCTTTCCCCCCCCGAGCCGACAGCACGGGATCTGCCCCGACGGCGGCCAGTTGTTCATTCGGGGGGGGCCCAGACGACCGTGTCGGTTGTTTTTTTTTTTGTATCCCTAATATCGCCCGATATTCTCTGCTCTCGATGTGCCGCGAGCCGTCAGGCGAGGACGTTTCTTTAATTATTTTTTGGCCGGTGTTTTGTCGTCGAGAGTTGTTGTCGTCTCGACGGGCTCCGTGGTCACGGGGGGCTTTCACGGTAGGGATGGAGTTTTTGTCTGAGCTCTTGCCCCCCCATGTGCTGCTGAGTTTTGAACAATTACGGGTCTCTCATAAGCCAGTGAAAGAGGAGCCCGCCTTGAAAATGAGCACTTTGGCCCACCCTGTGCCAGGGAGAGATGAACATGAAAGCACGCACGCAGAGAAACACATGTGATACGTCATGTTATGTAATTGGAAGAACGACGGGCTTTGTACCGTCCATACTTTGAGGAAACTGTCTGTATGTCATGGGTTCACTTTGCTCTGAGGTCAAAGTTCTTGGCCTCGCCTGAAGGCCATTTGTTTGGTTTGTTTTTTGGCGCTATACACTTCCTAGCTTCTGAAGCCAACGTTTCGCTCGGAAGACAATTCTTGTGCGCAGGATAGAAAGAAAAGAACGAACATTGTCGAGTGTGGCGGTTTAATGTGGGATTACGGCATGAGGAACACATGAGAATGCACTTGGTGTGCGCTTGCCCTTTGAACATTCATGAGATACGCCCGTTGATGCCTTCAATACAAAGCCTATGACTCCTTGGCATAAAATGATAATTTCTCATTCACAGTAGCCACCACCCCGACACACTCAGACATTCACACTCAGTCTTCAGAGCGAATGTCCTCTGCTGAATGGAAGGACCACTAGGACAAAATAATAATCACATTACCTCTCTTCTCGGGCAACCAGATCCTCTCTTAGTCATCTGGTTCCTATGTCAAACAATCCCCACTTTGTCAAATAGTCCCCCTCTATGACCAAAAGTTTCCATTGTGTCAAATAGTCCCCCGATCCCCAAAAGTCCCAACTTTGTCAAATAGTCCCTAGTATGTCAAATAGTCCCCACTATGTGAAATAGTCCCCGCTCCATACTATCCAGAGAAATACCATCAACACATATACACATATATCTCTGGAAGCACGAGCACACACACCCCGCTGAGGCTGTCAAGTCAGGAAGCATAAATGAAACACTAAGATGGGTGATAGATTGATATTTTTGACGCTTTAAAACGCCATTCTGATTTTCTCATTTCAATTTCGATCTCACCTAAAAGATGTGATAATTTGACGCGACGAAAGGACGTCTTATGCCCAGCAGTGTTATCTGCAATAACATAATATTTTAAGGTACTATTTTGGCTACGTGGTACAGCGCTGGCCCGGGATAGAGGGAACGAGGCGATAGCATGCGTAAGCAAATCCCGGTGGCAGAGGTTTCAGGGGCGTTCGCCACAACTCCCATGACAGATTGTAGTGCCACAGATTATATATATTCACCAAAATGCTAGCCTCTGCAAGAAAGGCCAACGAAGTGAGTTTTTCTCCCCCGAATCAGCAAATCCATCATTGCCCATCGTGGCTAAGGTGAAGATTCAGATCACGGGGGGGGGGGGGGGGGGTCGTTACAAAAGAAAACCGCCATGGAGGTAAAATGTGACAAGAGAGAGGAGAAAGCGTACCACCGATGCTAATCTGTAGCTTTACATTGTTGAACACTGACATGACTCAACTGAGCAGTCGCTAACTTAGCACCGACGGAGTCAAACATTTTAGCTATCTGTATTCCTTTCAGTCATGATGGTGGGCCTGAAGATTTGCTCCTCTTCAAATTGGATTCGCGGCTACGCTGTGGCCCTGTTAACGTCTCCCTTTAATACAGATCCTCTGATACTCGTTCCCAGTGGTAGCAGCTCAGGAATCCAAGTTTGAGTCTAAGATTACCCCTGGCAGAAAGGTTTGTGCTATTTGGTTCTTAAATAAGATAGCTGATCAGGGTTTGTTTTGGTCACCGCGGTGAGCTTCAATAGCGGTTAGACACGTTCGTTTTGTCCGAGTCATGGTTGCTTTGCATCCGCGTGGAGTCCACTGCCACACAGAAAAAACGGCTACAAAGAATCACTGTTCAGGTTTAAAGGTGTTGCCGAAATGGAGGTAAAATCAATGATTCTCTTCATTCTTGGCATCTGGGATTTATTTTCGGGGGTTTGTTTCTGACTCAGTAATAAAACAAACTAATACCATTTATGCATATGGCATGGTACACAAAGCAAGGATCAATCACGGTAAACAGCGACCGCTAAAATGACAAATAGCATAATTACAGTACACTCAGCAACCCCCTGTATAATATTCAACAATATCCATACCACTATTTGTGGCTTTGCATATTTGATTCCTTGGACTACCAGCTAAGAGGTTTTTGGAATTATCAAACCCAAATGTCTACTGCAAGGAGCTGAGAGATTGTGTGGATAAAATTGCTATCTGTGTATGTTTGTGTGCGTGTGTGTGTGTGAGTGTGAGTTTGCGAGTGAAAATGTGAGTGAATGTGTGTGTGTGTGTGATGAGTTACCGTGTGTACGTGTGACTGGATGTGTGGGTGTGAGTGAATGTGTGCGTGTGAGTCAATGTGTGTGCGTGTGAGTGAATGTGTGTGCGTGTGCGTAAACGTGTGTGTATGTGATGAGTTACTGTGGATGTGTGACTGAATGTGTGCGTGTGAGTGAATGCGTGTGAGTAAATGTGTGTGTGTGTGAGTGAATGTGTGTGTGTGAGTGAATGTGTGTGCGTGTGACTGGATGTGTGCGTGTGAGTGAATGTGTGTGCGCGTGACTGGATGTGTGCGTGTGAGTGAATGTGTGTGCGTGTGACTGGATGTGTGCATGTGAGTGAATGTGTGTGCGCGTGACTGGATGTGTGCGTGTGAGTGAATGTGTGTGCGTGTGAGTAAATGTGTGTGCGTGTGAGTGAATGTGTGCGCGTGTGACTGGATGTGTGCATGTGAGTGAACGTGTGTGAGCGGTGAGCGGCGGGCATTAACGCCAGACGGCCCTGAGTGGTTCCAGTGGCCATGCTGGGGCAATATAAACACAGTCTATAAACCATCCATTTTGTCTGAGTGACTAGGCACGCGGTAAGCCAGCGTACACAGCTAGTCTCCACATAAACGCTCGGACATAACGCCGGTATCATTACCGAGAAGATGGTAGGGGAGAGAATACAGGCGGGGTCCAACCGACCCACGGTGTTGACCCACCTGTATGGGGCGCGTTGGACACATTCACACATTTTCTGTCGAGTACGATTTCAAGCGTTAGCGATCGTTCGCCGTACTTCAGTGAGAACTCTCGTCTGGCAGCGTTTCTCTGTCCAGTATTCCATCAGCCATTGACTATTGAAAGGTGCTCCGTCGTGTGTGTACGTTACTTGAAACGTTTTAAACGTCGGTTACGTTCGCCGAGTTGAACCGGCGATGCATACAAGCCGGGGCGAGGCGGAGGTGGCGCCGTAATGGAGTTCAGAGTTCAGAGTTCAGAGTGCGCACTGCTTGGTTGGCAGACGGGCCGCGAGAGGGGGCTGAGGAAACATGATTACGGTCCCAGTCAAATGTCAGCTCGTAATGACCGTACTTATGTTCATGAGTAATATGGAAGCAGCAGACATAAAAGAAATGAGGTAAAAATATATTCAAGGTAGAAATGGTGATTTATGTTGTGTGCCTGTTTAAATTTATTTTCAGTTTGCGCGTACATTTTCCAACTGAGCTTGTTCAAAATGTTTTCTGGTGATCGACAGCTTTGGGGTGAGGCCGGTAGATTAGTATTACCTGAGTAGTGAGTACTGGCTGTTTCGACTGTACTAAGCAGTACCGACTGTACTACAAACCACAATGAACTATCAGTTTGCGTCTCGGAAGACATCTAATTATCTGTGTGTGTGTGTGTGTGTGTGTGAGAAATGCTAATTAGTTCAGGTTGAATCCTAATTACTAAATCAATTACTCTACTTTCAGACTGACATCCTGTATAATGGTAAAAATAAAAAATAAAAACCTCCTAATTGGCTGAATGAATGCAATCAGAAACGCAGTTATGTTTTTTTCTTCTTTGTTTTGAATCTCAGTGATGATTCTCACGAATAAATAGTCCAACCAAATGTTAAATTAATTTGAGGCCACGAACTGTATGATTGAGACGGATAAAGGCGGAACAATCACAACAACTCAACGCAAACGACAGTTCAACCATTTCATTGGAGCTGCGCTGCAGAACGTAACTCACAGCACGGTGGGACAGAGCAATGTCCCCTGGAAAAGAGTTTAGCAGTAAACCACTTCAGCAAGAGGATAGACAGGAAATTGGTCAATAAAGATTGACCGTACGGTTCTATGTTTGGATCGTCCAGTGCATTGGTTCCCAAACGGTGTGCCGTGAGGCAAGTCCGGGTGTGCCGTGGGATTTTTGTGACAACCATACATTATTATTGCAATATACAACTTCACAAAAAACATACTTTTTATTTAATATATCAGTATTTTGTATGCACTCATTTAATAATACAGAGGCAAACAATTCTTTAATTCTTGCCTCATTTAAATGGGTGTGTTGCTGCTTTGATGAAGCCTAATTTGATAAAGTTTCAAATTAATTTTTTTAATATTCTGTTAATAAATATTTCCTGAGTAATATGAGTCTTTGTCACATTTTATTTGGCATTAGTAAATAACTATGCACATTTACAGATATTTACATGACATGAGTGATAACACATGTTATAAAGGCATATTTATATTTTGCACAATAGGTGTGCCTTGAGATTTTTACTTGTCCTTTGGTGTGCCTTGGGCACAAAAACTTTGGGAACCACTGGTCTAGTGGTTAGGGTGTTTGACTCCCAGCCGAAAGGTTCTGGGCTCCGACCCGGGCTTCCGACAGGGAAAATGCCAGAACCTGTGCCGGCTGGTTGTGAGATCTACCTGCTGAATGACTCGACAACACGGCCGTCCCACAGGGCGCTGCGATGAATGGTGCGCCGCATTCGCCAGAGGTGGGAATTGGAGTATCTCAGAAAACAGATGTTTGCATGTGTCGCTGCGTGCTCATAAATGACGTGCAGGGATCAAAACAAAACAGATCCAACACCAACCACCAACCACCCACACCTCCACCACCAGCACCACCCCTACCTCCACCACCAGCACCACCACCACCTCCACCAACAGCACCAGCACCACCAACACCACCTCCACCTCCACCACCACCAGCACCACCGCCACCCCCCCCCACCAGCACCACCGCCACCACCTCCAGCACCAGCACCACCGCCAGCCAGACAAAACACACTGACAACCGCCGCCAACAAGCCGGCATCCAATCCCAATCAGCCAATCGGGGCGCAAAATGAATAGGCCCCACCTCCCTCACGTTCCCCCCTCGCGGGACACATTGTGTGTGTTGGGAGCGTTCGCCGAGCACGGCGGTGACTGCGCCTCCAGCCTGGCTCCCTTGTTTCCGTGTCTGAGTGGTCGTCTCATTGTCCCGCGGCCACATCTCTCTCGCGGCGCGCCGAGACGAGACCAGAGATGAGACGCAAAACAATGGCTGCGCGGAAATGTGGAAGCAGGGGGCTGGAACGCAACGCATGAATATCTTATGAAACAATGCTGGTTTAACGCTGTCGCCTGGCGTTGGTCTCTTTGTGCGTCTACAATGGGAGGGATGGTTTTGTGTGTGTGTGTGTGTGTGTGTGCACTGCATGAGTGTTTTATTTTGTATGTGCACGTGAGACATTTTCAACAGAACAGCAGGATGTTTGTGTGTGTGCATGAGTGCGCATTTATGTGTGTGTTCTTACACGTACAGCTGTGTGTGTGTGCGCGCAGTTATGAAAGTGTGTGAGTGTGAGTGAGTGTGTGTGTGTGTGTGTGTGTGTGTGTGTGTGTGTGTGTGTGTGTTCGCGTGTTTCTGGATGGTCTGTTTACTTGCATGTGTTAAAACATGTATGTTTATGCATGCGTGTGTGTGTGTGTGTGTGTGTGTGTGTGTGTGTGTGTGTGTGTGTGTGTTCCTCACTTTGCATTGCAGCTGTGCACGGTACTACCCGGACACCTCACACACACACACGCTGGGAGAGTGAGAGCGAGGGAGCGAGGGAGGGAGGAAGGGAGGGAGGAAGAAGCAGAGGTAGAGATGGGCTGTCCAAACACATGGCTCAGATATTGAGAGACCACACCCCCTGGGCCTAACACCACATAGCTGCCCTACCAATTAGCATGGAGCAGCAGAGAATAAACGAGCGGGATGCTAATTGGAGGAATGGGGTGTAGTAACACGAGCTAATTACTGCAAGGAAGGGAAAGAGAGGAAATTAGGAGCAGCACGGGAAGGCTGAAGAGGAGGCTAAGGGAAGAGGAGGAGGAAGAGGAGGACACTGAAAACAGAGACGAGGGCAGAAGGGAAAACACGCCGAGGGAAACGAGGACGAGGAAGAGGGGGAAAGTGGAAAGAGAGAAGGGGAAAAGAGGGGGGAAAAACAGAATGAAGAAAAATGAGAACGATGAAGAGGAAGACAGGGAAAATGGGGAGGAGGATGAAGTGAAATGTAAAACGGAGGCGCGGAAACAAGAGCAGAGGAAGAGGAGCGCATAAATAAAGACGGTCGGGCTCCTGCCCAGGGCTCTCCTCTCCCATCATCTGCATCAGCTCCCCTGCCATCTCCTCCTCCTCCTCCTCCTCCTCTTCCACCTCCGTGGCCCGGAGCTCCTTTCCTAACGATGTACATCGGGAAACAGCCTGCCCGAGTGCTCGTGAGCAGCGGGGGGGGCCTCCCCAGTCCAGCCACTCTGGTCTGTCTTGGCATTACTCCTCCACCACGTCACAACTCTTGAGTGCCGTCCAAACAATAAGTGACCAGGCCATTGCTTCTTAGTCCCCGATGGGAGCTCTTTCTGTTATGAAATAGCTGTGCCCATGCAGAGAACTATATATATATATATATATATTTACATACACTCACACACATAAACATACCGAGCCAGTAGGGACTGAAATCATCTCCATAACTTATTTTTATATATGCTGCGTGACAGATCAACAATGGTAAAACTGTCATCTGTTAGTAAGATGGAACTCACACACACACACACACGCACGCACACGCACACACACGCACGCGCGCGCACACACGCACGCACACACACACACACACACACACACACACACACACACACACACACACACACACACACACGCACACACTTTAGTTTTTACGGTTTGCCGAACAATTTTTTAATGTATTTAACGCGTTTATATTTGTTTGACGTCGTCTCCCATTTGTTTCCTCGTGCACTGTGATGTACGAACAATGCTAACGATGCCACGACGAGCGTTCCAATAAAGAAAAGCACAAAAGCATTCGCAGGCCCCCCATTGTCCCGAATCACCGTTCGATGCGCTGCACGCAACAACAACAAAAAAAACAGGCTCCTCGTGGAACATTTTCCAAAGTGAGGCTTCAATTTACAAAGTAAAAAATCACTTCGTATCCACGCGCTGCTCCCCGAGTCCCTTCCTTTAACCATAGCCTGATTCCCAACACCGGCTCGGTCCGACGCCTTTCTCGGTCGGGGGAAACACGCGGCCAGCTGACACGGGGGCCCCGGCTCATCCAGACACATGACAGCACAGCAGGCTGAATGGCTCAAGTGATAACCCCCGCTCTGGTCGCAGGCTCAAATTGACCGTTTGTAGAATTCCTCCAGGTTGCCTTTGTCCTTCATGCTTACAACAGAGGCGCTTCTCGCCTGTACAACAACCCCCCCACAAAAAAAAAAAAATCATTTGCGAAGCAATTTCCTGCAAGAAAGAGAGACTACAAACCCTATCCCCTGAGGAATTCTAATACAACAAATTTTCAATTTTTAAAGGCAATACCCGGTACAGAAAGGCCACCCGCTGGGTTCCATTTGAATAGGGCTGCTGACTGACTGCAGTCGCCCATTCACCAAGATCCACACACAAAACAAACAAGAGAGTACCCAGACACACACACGCACACACACACACACACACACACAAACACACACACACTCACACACACACACGCACACAGACATGCACACACACACACACACAGACACGCACACAGACACGCACACACACACACACACACACAGACACGCACACATACACACACACAGACACGCACACAGACACACACCAGCTCGGCTTACCAGCGAGTCATCTAGGATTTGTACCGTCGACGTTACGTCTCTAAAGCAAAAACCGAAACACAATTTGTGGAACACCTTGAAACCCCCTCCCCCGCCCTCCCCCCTCACGTCCACAGAAAAGCAGAGAGAGCGTTGACCTAAAAAATGCGAGTAGGTAAGCGGTGCGCCAGCCATTCCGCGCCGCGCCGCGGTTCATCCAGACTCATCTACTGTTGGCTGCTGGCGTTGACTCACTGCCAGGCCGGTGGTGTGCACGCAGTAGGGCTCCCGGTACAATGGGGACGCCTGTATGGACGTGGACTGCTTGAGTACACAAAGCCTGGTCTGTTGACAATCCACCCGCCCGCACACACACACACACACACACGCACGCACACACACAAGCACACACCTGCACACACACACGCACACACCTGCACACACACACACACATGTACACACACACACACACATACGCGCGCGTGCCCGCACACACAAACACACACACACACACACACACACGCACACACGCACACACACACACACACATGCACACACACAAGCAAACACACACACACACACGCACACTTGCTTTTTTTTTTATTACTCCAAGCATGTTTATGGGTTTAGTGTGTCTGGTATGTATGTAAAATAATGTCAATTTCTTGGTGGCCCAATGTACAGCCCGAGGGAACGGGATATTCTAAATGTTGCATACATTTATCGTTTTAGTTCTCCCCGGGGACTGTAGTATTATAATATTATATGCCATGTGATAATATTAGATTATGCAATATTATATGATATTATCATATGATACATTGTATTATAATGAGTAAGCTTGGAGTGCACCAGTTGTCAGGAGAGGTGGGAGTGTGCATTGAGCTCAGAGGTTCACATCCTTCTCTCGGCAGGGGTTGTGCTCACATCGTAGGTTCACACCCTTCTCTCAGCAGGGGTTGTGCTCACATCGTAGGTTCACATCCTTCTCTCGGCAGGGGTTGTGCTCACATCGTAGGTTCACATCCTTCTCTCGGCAGGGGTTGTGCTCACATCGTAGGTTCACACCCTTCTCTCAGCAGGAGTTGTGCTCACATCTTAGGCTCACCATCTTCTCTCAGCAAGAAGTGAGGTCAGGCTAATAGGCACACATCCTCCTCTCAGCTGGAAGCGAGGTCACATCATAGGTTCCCATTCATCTCTGTAGATGAAAGGAGGTCACACAATAGGTTCACAGCCATCCCTCAGTAGGAAGTGAGGTCACATCCATAGGTTCAGAACCTTCTCTCGGTAGGAAGTGAGGTCACATCCATAGGTTCAGAACCTTCTCTCGGTAGGAAGTGAGGTCACATCCATATGTTCAGAACCTTCTCTCAGTAGGAAGTGAGGTCACATCCAAAGGTTCAGAACCTTCTCTCAGTAGGAAGTGAGGTCACGTCATAGGTTCAGAACCTTCTCTCAGTAGGAAGTGAGGTCACGTCATAGGTTCAGAACCTTCTCTCAGTAGGAAGTGAGGTCACATCCATAGATTCAGAACCTTCTCTCAGTAGGAAGTGAGGTCACATCCATAGATTCAGAACCTTCTCTCAGTAGGAAGTGAGGTCACTTCATGGGTCCTCAGCCATATCTCAGTAGGAGGGAGGGGCAGCAGTAGCTCAGTGGGCAGAGCGGGTCGTCCACTAATCGTAGGGTCGGCGGTTCGATCCCTCTTCTCCAACTGTCCACATGTCGAACCCCACAAATGTACTGATTGTAAGTCGCTTTGGACAAAAGCGTCTGCTTCATGACCCTTATCTAGTAGGAACTGAGGTCACATCAAATTGTTAAATGTGTAAATTAGTCAATAGTGACGGTAGTGATACGCTGTGCACTGTGCATTCCAGCTGACATGCAAGCACAGCGTAATCCAACAAGTCGCTAATTGAGCTGGCCAGAAGATAATCATAGATTGAAGCTCTCAAGGGTGCTTGTGCTAATGGAGACCTCGGCATCGGCCATGACACTAGCCCAGCGCTTAGCATCACGTAAGCTACACGCTAACCCTTTCGATTTAATTCCAATCATGGGTCGTTGTTCAGCGGGTAATTATTGTGGCTGATCTCATTCGTGGTCGTAGCCGTTGCTTTGGCAACACGCTGCTTTCGACCAAACCGCGTGCCATTTCATCGACGATTCTCCGCAAAGTCTCCACGGCATCTCCCTCTCTCCACGTCCCTCACACCATTTTGATCTGCATCTCCCACTCCCTTAATCAATCACTCACCTTCTTAATTCATCTCTCTTCCCACCTCTGTCTCTTTATTCCCTTTCTCCCCACACACTCTCTCTCTCCGTCTCTATCTCTCTCTACTCCCCACTCTCAGTTAACGGTATCTATCCATCTCTTTCCATTTCTCCCTCTATCCCTCCCCCACCTATTCACTTAACCCCCCCCCTCTCTCTCTCTCGTTCTGTATATGTTTATAAATGTCTTCCTCTCGATGCATATGCATGTTCCAGACAGAATGCGCAGCGTCTAGCTTTCCATGGGCGTCCTCTTGCTTGTTAACCCTTGATTAGAGAGGGTTGGGTAGGCTGAAGGACTGACCTATTTTAACCTAGAATAAAGGCATAAAGGAATAAAGGTGCCTCCCATGTGGTCCTACTTTCTTTACAATACACACATACACACACAGAGATAAATACATATTTATACAACCTCCCCCACACACACACCACACCGTTTCTTCAGCCTTAATATCAACCTCTAATCAGGGCTTGACACCTCCCTCATTGTTATTGATGGGCTCGTGGCGGTGAGTGGGCTGCCAGTTGGCAGCAATCTCCTATAGAACCGTTGCCCGTGAGCAGTAAGAAGACGGAGAAGAAATAGGAAACAAACAACAACAACAACCCTGCGGGCTTCAAAATAAAAGCACTTCCTTAACGACCATACATTCGCCATGCCTTTTCTTTTAGCGGCCGCGAGCGCGGAAACGGTGTTTGATTGATGTGTGCGCTGTGTGTTGCCGCCATATGTTCGACCCCTGACCAGTATTTTCCGGATTAATCAGTTAAAAGCTGGGAGAGAAACGCATCGCATGTACGCTCCTGCAGGGTTTGACTAATGAGGCCCCTGTGTATTGTGGCTCCCGCGTTCGGTTTTATTGTCAGATGTAGTGCTACTTTTCAAGGTAACGTCATCATTGGAGATTGTATTTTCTGCGCTCTGGCGCCAGCTCTGATACAAAAGCTAGGCATCGCGGGACAGTTTGAGACAACATCGTGTTGGTTTTTTCGGGAGGATTGCGACGGGAGATTACGATTATGTATTCACACAGGCTAGGCCAAGACCAGACCTACCTTTGTGGGTGAACATGCCGTGCATCCCAACGATGAAGTACCGCAACATGCTAGCCAAGTTTCATGACATGCTATGTATCCTAAAATGCTAAGTACCATAACATGCCTAAGTACCCTATCATGCCAAGCACTATGCTCTGTAGGCCTACCTTAATAGGCTATATACTCTAACATAGGCCTCTGCCAAGTACCATAACACGCCCATACCCATAGCTACCATCAAGTACCCTGACATGCTATCGAACCCCAGCACCCCGAGTACCCTCGCACGCTAGCCCAGGCATGCTAACACGCTGAGAGCGCTAGCATGCTGAGCACCGTGAATATAGCACAGGAAAAAAAAACTAAACAAACCCAAAGGAGCGACCGCTCAGCAGATGAGTGTATCCCCCCCCCCCCCCACCCCCGCGCTATCCACCCGCCATCTTAATAGCCTCCGAGCTCACAAATATTTCTATTGCGACGGGCCGCCCCGTGCAATCGCAGCGCGCCTAAAATGTTTGCGCTTGGCTGGGCGCTACGTCGCCGGGGCTGCTGGGCTGGGAGGAGGCTGGATGAAGACGTCGGGGGCTGTGTTTGCCCCCGTGGGGTGGGGGGGGGTTGGCTGGGACGCGTGGGGAGGGACCCTGTCTCATTGAGGAGGCGCCTCACAGCCGCGAGACCTCGGTATGTAACAGGTGCCGTTTCAAAGGCCCGGAGATAACAGGGGAGGGAGGGAGGGGGGGGGGGGGGGGGGGGAGATACATGAGGATGCAGTGGAAAGGGGAGATGCATTGCTCTTCTTCTTCACAGAGATTAATTATTTCTCTCCCCCTATCTTCCCCTCTCTCTCCCCCTCCCTCCCTCCCTCCCTCCCCTCCTTCACAACCGCCTCTCCCTCCCTCTTTATGTTCCCTGCTTTCCTCTCTCCCTCCTCCTTCCTCCCACCCTCTCCTCCTCCCTCTTTACCCTCTCCTTCTCTCCCTCCCATTACTTCTTTCATCTACCTCGCTCTCTCTCTCTCTCTCTCTCTCTCTCCCGCTCTCTCTCTCCCCCGCCCCCCCACCTTATCTCTCTCTTGCCCTCGCCCCTTTCTCCCCCTCTCTCTCTGTATACCCCTCTCTCTCTCTCTCTCTCTCTCTCTCTCTCTCTGTGTGTGTGTGTGTGTGTGCGTGGCCCTGGCGACACACATGTCGCCCCGCCAACTTAGCCGCGTCGTGTGAATGATTTGACTCCTTTCAAGGCTGGCCTGCCTGAGTACAGTGCTCTTCAGCGGCGTGTTGCCTGGAAACATACAGAGCCCAGACGTAAGCTGCACGCCTGCCAAATTGCAGGAGGAGCGAGCGACGCCGGCGGCGGTGGTGGTGGTGGGGGGAGGGGGGGGGGGGGGTGTGTGTTGCCACAAAGCGGAACCCGGGGAATCGACGCTTTCCAGCACGTGTCGTTCCATCCTTAACACAACGCTAACTGCCCCCAAGCCCCAGCGCGCGGACCGGGCGGCGGGGGTGGGGGGTGGGGGGGGGTGGGGGGGGGGCAGCTCTCATTTTCTTCGAGACACGTGCGTCGAACAACCTGAAGTCACGCGGCTCCTGGCGGCCCGTTTTTTTTCTTCGAGACTCCGAGACTCCAGGACTTCATGTCGGTGTAATGGCCGCGTCCTTTGTGTGACTGGGGGGGTGGGAGGCCGCTGTGTGTGTGTGTATGAGACGGGAAGACTGGGGTTGTCGCGCCGCTACCGTCACCACGTGATGCACGTCAAGTCACTTTAACGGCGCGTTAATCCCCCCCGAAGGAGCGTGGGGACGAACGCGGGTCCCGAGTCCAAGGTGAAGCGAATGGGGGGGGGGGGGGGGGGGGGGTGGGAATACATGGCCGAGACAACACGGCTTCTTCCGCAAAACTCGACTCTGAAACCCGCGCTTCGTCGCCGTTTGCAGATTCCAGATATGTACGTGGTTGAAATGATACCGTGGGTCCTGTAGAATATGTTCTTTAGCGGTTGGATATGAAAAGAACCCGGCCTCAATGTATTTTGATGTATTTATAATTAAAGACCCCCCCCCCCCCCCCGCTCCACCCCACCCACCCACCCACGCGACACAATTCCCAAATGTCAGCCGTTTCCCTGCTGCCTCTAACAGCCCTGTAAGGCTGCGTGCGGCCAAAGCCTCCTAACGATTATTAACCCGATAATAATGACAGAAAGCAATAAACAAAATGCCAGCGCCTGGCCACAACACAGAGGTGGTTAATATCTTTTGTGTAATATATTTTGCCTCATAATAATAATAATAATAATAACGCTTGGGCCATATTGACCTGGATATTGCCCCCTCGCCAGAATAGCCGTACCAGGAAACAACGTCGAGAGCGATCGCTCTGTTGTGTTCTGTTGTGTTCTGGGAAAACCTGTTGAGCGGTCAACGCTGAGTGAGTTTTCATGGTCGCCGTTGACGACAGCGCTCACCATTGACGACAGCGTCGCCGGCGTTTTCCCGCGGGGCTACGGTGGCGTCACGCGACCTGGCCGTGTTCAAACCACGACCTGATGGCGGCGACCCCATCGACGTGCCTCCAATCAGACGGCAGCGTTAACAGACGCCGTCGGAGCCGCCGCGGTCCGTGTTTCATAAAGGGCCCCCGAGCCGCCGTCTGGCCGCCTGGCGGTACTGCAGCCCCGACGCTCGTAACGCGTTGAGCGCTTTACGTGCCGTTATCAGACACAAAGGAAACACATCGACCATATTTTGATGCTAGGCGGAGGTCAGGGAGAGGGGACGCCACAAGAGCATTAGGAGCCGAACCCCATCCGAGACACGGAGAGACCCCCTGAATGGGATTCCGGTTCATGGCGGGGTACAGGCCAACAGGTTTATGTGTACGATCCTTTATCACCACCACGGCCTCAAAGGGCTTTACAGGCCCGCGTTAAAACCCCCGACAAACCACCCTGACCCCGAGACCCCCCAGAAGGACAAAGAAGGATTCCCCAAAGCCCCCGGGGGGGGGAACCTTGAGGAGGGCCGCCGAGGGGCGCAGCGAGGAGATAACATGGGTTGTTTATTGCATTTGTGCAGCACGACCAAGGGGAGACGTTTCATGAATGTGATATAATGTGATGGGGAGGATTAAGTGAGAATCAACCGGGCCCCAGCGTGAATTCACAGAGCCACTGCATTTATTATTCCACTGCCTTTCCTTATGAACACAAATTATCAATATACTATATAATTCTATTCATATATGGATGTCTTTCTCTGACTGATATGGAAACGGGTCGTACCTCATGTTGTCCAGGCCTATGCATAATACATGCTGTGACTGTAGTGGTAACGATCAAACACAATTACTGACACGCACACACACACGCACATGCACACACACACACATCCTGGTCATGTGTGCATCGTGACCCTGACGACCTCCACAGTGACCTTGACAAGTGATTCACTGGGCCCTCAATGAAAGAGGACCCCCATTGCCCCTATGTACCGATACATTGTATATTCTTTATTAGTGAAAGCCCATCTCCATAACACAGAGTCAAGTATTGACTTGTAATACTTGACTTCTTTTGGGAATTTATAGAGAATACGTATCTTGCCGTCATGTCATTCAGTGTCATATATCTGCAGATGAGGGCGGGACAAACAGCACAGCAACAGAGTGAAGTGATTGGATTATTAGGGATTTGATTGCATTACCATTGGTTGGAAAAAAACTATGCCCACCTCCACACACTTGATGACACAGTCGCAAAAATGTGTTTAAAAAGGGAAGCCAAAGTAGCAATATTTTGAGGTAAATTAATCCAGAGAAAAGGTGTCAACAAATAAGGGGACGAGAACGCCAAGAAGATAAGTAGATTTCCATTTCTTGAAAAAAGTCTTGGAGTGCAGTGAGGTACTGTGCGTGCGTGAATGCGTGTGTGTCTGTGCGTGCGTGGGAGCGTGCGCGCGTGTGTGTGTGAGTGTGTCTCAATGCTTCGATGGATGGCGTTAAGACGCCCCATCCCTCTCCCCCACGGCAGCAGGCTGCGTAGATCTCTCCGGAACTACACCTATCACATCACAGTTCACCAGGTCGTACCATCCACTGCCACGGTAGGGGGGGGGGGGATCAAAGAACATTTTCAGGCGCCGATAGCGTGCGGCTGTCCCCGGCAGATATTCCGGGATTTACCGCGTCTCCTGAAGGCCCCCCCCCCCACCCTGTCTAAAGACCGGGCTGCCTATCTAAATCGGATCAAAGCAGACCGAAGCGGGTCAACCCTCTGCAGCGCTCCGCTTTACTCTACGGCAATATCGACAACACCCAGCCAGTCGCGGTCCTTCCTCACCGACGGAAACTTCAGATGGCTTCCCATCATCTCTCGCCCCCCCGCCGTGTTCATCCGGAACACGGGTCCATCCGGGACCACCTTTGGACCACTCAAATTTTTGGGCCGGACGGCGCCGACCGTGACAAACAAGAAACTCCCTCGCTCTGAGTTATCTGGAGGGCTCGCCGCGACGATAAAGAAGAACTTTCGTTTTTTTTGCTGTTCTTTCGGCTCGGCTGCTGATTCTGTATAGCCTGTATAGCCACAGCATAGCGCGTTAGTACAGCCTTAGCACAGCACAGCTCCTAAGCACAGCATAGCTTCTTAGCACAGCCTTAGCACAGCAAAGCTCCTTAGCACAGCATAGGGCCTCAGCACAGCCTTAGCACAGCATAGCTCCTTAGCACAGCATAGCGCCTAAGCACAGTCTTAGCACAGCATAGCTTCTTAGCACAGCCTTAGCACAGCAAAGCTCCTTAGCACAGCATAGGGCCTTAGCACAGCCTTAGCACAGCATAGCTCCTTAGCACAGCATAGCTTCTTAGCACAGCCTTAGCACAGCATAGCTCCTTAGCACAGCATAGCGCCTTAGCACAGTCTTAGCACAGCATAGCTCCTTAGCACACCCTTAGCACAGCATAGCGCCTTAGCACAGCCTTAGCACAGCATAGCTCCTCAGCACAGCCTTAGCACGGCATAGCTCCTTAGCGCAGCCTTAGCACAGCATAGCAATGTAGCCATGCTGAAGTATAGCAGAGCGTAGCATAGTCTGTACTATACTAAAATGATGAATAGTATAGCCTGGTATAGTCTAGCACTGGACAGTGGAGTGCTATTGTGCTGAGTGTGTTCTCCTCCCAGCGCGTGAGAGTGCTACGTGCTTCATGGAAAGAGGATGCTGTGTCTGGGCCTGATATTATGGGATGTCGCTGACATCTGCATGAACAGACTTAACAAAAAAAAAAAACTGACCCTACTAATGGACTCACACGCTCCCTCACAGACACACACACACGCACACACACACACACACACAAACACACACACACACACACACACACACACACACACACACACACACACACACACACACACATGGGCACACTCACACACGGGCACACTCAAATACACCCATACACGTGCATGTGCATGCGTGCACACACACACACACACACACACACACACACACACACACACACACACACACACACACACACAAACACACACACACACATGGGCACACTCACACGGGCACACTCACACACGGGCACACTCAAATACACCCATACACGTGCATGTGCATGCGTGCACACACACACACACACACACAAACACACACACACACACACACACACACACACACACACACACACACACACACACAGACAGACACACACACAGGTGCCCGTATGCATACAGACTTCAAATGCACTCACCCAAACTTTGAACACACATACATCAGGGAAGCGAGAGTCCACGTTTCCTTTTTAGAATAGGAACATATAGGGTGTGTACAGTGCTGTGTAACATTTGCAAAATGTTCTCTTTAAAAGTACAGGGACATTATTTACCCACCGTGACTCACAGTGAATTCAGATGCACGTCACACACACACACGTCAGGCGTCTTCCTGCGCGCAGCGCTACCGTTAGGCTAGGAGCTGTGCACCCTGTAGTTAGCATGCATTAGCAGAGAGCCTTGCTAGCGTCACGGCGTCACTCTTGACTTGACCTCAGGGGGTTTTTCTTACAGCGCGCATCACACGTGAAGCTATGAACGTACCTTCACGAGCCACACGCCCACCACTCCTGTTCCTACCGTGTCCCACGCTTTGAGGTTGATATAGAATGCCTACATTTGGAGCATAATGTATGCAGACGCACACACACACACACACACACACACACAGTGAACACACTGAAATTGTACGCATTGCGGTTGTAGCGGCGGTCTCTAATATCATGAATCAGGCCGCGTGTCGAGTCGACGCTAAGATCTCCATTGGTAAAATCAGGAGGACTATAAATAGGAGCCTGCCTCTACATCCACCGACAACGACAACAACAACAACAACGGCAGCGCTGCACTCCGCTCGCCGTGGCGCCAGCGCCATAAATCCCCACACGCCGCGATCCACCCGACGCACACACATACGGCCAGCACACAACACCCCCCCGTCGCCATGGGAATGGCTTCCGTATTTCTGAACAGTGGTGGTGGTGGTGATGGTGAGGGTGGTGGTGGTGGTGGTAATGATGGTGGTGGTTATGGTGGTGGTAGTGATGGTGGTGGTGGTGGTGGTGGTAGGGATGGCGGTGGTGGTGGTGATAGTGGTGGTGGTGGTGGTGGTGATAGTGGTGGTGGTGGTGGTGGTGGTGAGGGTGGTGATGGTGGTGGTGGTGGTGGTGGTGGTGGTGATGGTGGTGGTGGAGGTGGTGGTGGTGGTGATGGTGGTGGTGGTGATGGTGGTGATGGTGGTTGTGGTGGTGGTCGTGGTGATGGTGGTGGTGAGGGTGGCGATGGTGGTGGCGGCGGTGGTGGCGATGGTGGTGGCGGTGGTGGTGGTGATGGAGGTGGTGGTAGTGATGGTGGTGGTGATGACAGGCGTCGTCAGGGTGACCCCACCCCCCCCCTTTCATTTTTTGAGGGGGTAACCACAGAGAAACGGGTGACCTCCGACCTTTTCATAACGGCGATAAGTGACGTGACGTCCACCTGGCGTATTAACCGTCAGAGGGGGGGGAAAAAAAAACTCGCCGCGACCACTTCACACCGCGGCCCCCCCCCCCCCCTCCCCACGCCATCGCCCCGGGACACGTGACGGGACGCCACGCGCCACGAGACTGTCTCCGCCGCCGTCGTTACCGTGTATATACCGCTTCAAGTGTTGCCGTTGCGGCGAATTTACTTTGAAATTGGTTCGCACAACGTAACACCTGCCAAACGGCTGACAGCTGATGGCCAAACAGACATGGACCGCGGTGGACGGCTTGGCCCCGGGGGGATCCATACCGCTGCTTGTTCTGCAGCACTATAATCAAACAGCGATCAATGAGTGGTGGGGCGGGGGGCGGGAGGTGCCAATCCATTCGCTTCAACTGGGAGAAAGTGAGAGCGAGAGAGAGAGAGAGAGACAGGAAAGAGAGGGAGAGAGAGACACCGAGAAAGAGAGGGAGCGAGACAGAGAGAGGGGAAGAGAGACAGAGAGAGGGAGAGAGAGACACAGCAAAAGAGAGGGCGGGAGAGAGAGAGAGAGAGAGAGAGAGAGAGAGAGAGAGAGAGAGGAAAGAGAGGAAGAGAGAGACACCGAGAAAGAGAGGGAGCGAGACAGAGAGAGGGGAAGAGAGACAGAGAGAGGGAGAGAGAGACACAGCAAAAGAGAGGGCGGGAGAGAGAGAGAGAGAGAGAGAGAGAGAGAGAGAGAGAGAGAGAGAGAGAGACAGGAAAGAGAGGAAGAGAGAGACACCGAGAAAGAGAGGGAGCGAGACAGAGAGAGGGGAAGAGAGACAGAGAGAGGAAGAGAGAGACACAGCAAAAGAGAGGGCGGGAGAGAGAGAGAGAGAGAGAGAGAGAGAGAGAGAGAGAGAGAGATAGAGAGCGTGTCATGTCTGACGGCAGCCGAAAGACTTCAATTTCTCATCCCAGGGATGAATTCAGAGCGGATCACAGCCTGCTGTCTGCCACGTCTCAGCAGAGACGAGGGGGGGGGGTGGGGGGGGGGGGGGGGGGGCAGACATGCACGGGGAGGGAGGGAGGGAGGGAGGGAGGGAGGCAGGGAGGGGTGAGAGCAGAGGGGCAGAGGAAGCGGTCAAGAAGGGAGGGACGCTGGGGGTCGTCGGAGGTGAAAAAAAAAACTGAAAAAAAAAACTGGCGACATGCCACGGCACGTCACTGTCACTCATCCGCCGTCGTCCCCGGCGACGGGCTGTTGATTAGTTTCCCCCCCCCCGCTGCCGGCCGCCTCAGACCAATTAGAGGAGAACACGCCGGACACGCGTCAGCGACTGGGGGTGGACTCAGCGGCGCCGCCAGCGACACGAGGGAAGGCTCCGGAAAAAACGAACCCGGGTTCCGTTTCAGGTTTTTGACTTTTGGAAACGCGTGTTTTGTAAGTTTGGCTTGTGGCACTGCGTGGCTTGGCTCATGCATTATGCCGCCTCCCCTTTGTGTTATTTATGCATCGTTTTGCACTCCCAGTTTGATGCTGAATTGCTTAAAAAATGTGATCTGATCTCTTCTTACTGCGTGTGTAAGCACGGGGTTGTGGGCCGAGCGGATTTGGCTCGAAGCTGGTCGATTTGACCTGTGGCTGGTCAAACACTTCGAAACTCAGGTTTAAAACTCTGTTGAAAACCAAGCACTGGGTGGCGATGTAAAATAAATAACACATACTCTATATATATATAAATATATATATACATACATAAATCGTTACAAGTGATGTAAAGCTGTCACGCCTTTGATTCTTGATGCTATGGTTACCGTACACTAATCTGCGGCGGTCGTCATCATCCCCTGACAGCTCACGACTCAACACATCAGCACATCTTTTCTCGTCTCACCTCATCTTATTGTTTCCAAGTGTTCTTATAACACACACAAAAAAATTACAAGAACAAGAAAACAATTAAGGCAGCGAAAACAAAAAAAGCTGGATGAAAAAAAAAAAACACATCGTCATGGAAACCGTGGTTTAACCGTTTAACCGCACGGCACGCCTTTAAAACCCCGACGCAGGGGGGCAGACGGCGCGTCCTCGTCTGGGTCTCGGTCCCCGGGGGCAAGGTCCCCTGCCCCCCCCCCCCGCGCGTGCGTGAGTCTCCGTCCCCCCACCGACAGTCGGTTGCCCCGCGCGCTCAGGTTAGCGCGCCGCGGCGGGGAGTCACAGTTGTAGCAATTAATTATGATGCTACATGCGGCTGATTACCTTTGTCACACCGCAGCCTAGGGCCCTAGTACATCAGCTCTGAGAGACTCTGTGTGTGTGTGTGTGTGTGTGTGTGTGTGTGTGTGTGTGTGTGTTTGTGTGTGTGTGTGTTTGTGTGTGTGTGTTTGTGTGTGTGTGTTTGTTTGTGTGTTTGTGTGTGTGTGTTTGTGTGTGTGTGTGTGTGTCTGTGTGTTTGTGTGTGTGTATGTGTGTGTGTGTGTGTGTGTGTGTGTGTTTGTGTGTGTGTGCGTGCGTGTGTGTCTGTGTGTGTGCATGCGTGTGTGTGTGTGTGCGTGTGTGTGTGTGTGTGCGCGTGTGCGTGTTTGCGTGCACCTCGTCGGCACACAAACACGCGTGCAATCATACTAATCATTTCTTTTGGCAAATACAAAAAAAATAAATAAAAAAAGCCATCGACGCAGGATTTTTAATCTCCGAGCGGCGGGTAAACAGTCCGTATCTCTGAGCCGGGTGGGTGGGGTTGGGGTGGGGGGGTGGGGGGGAGGGTTCTTATAAAAAGTGGATGGTGGATATCCACGCTGGTAAAAAAGAACAATAAAACCAACGTTGCAGGGAACCACAGCCCAGAATGGTCTCCTAACTCCCCTGAGTTGATGAGTGATTTTTTTTTTATTTCAATATCTGTTTTTGTGCTAAAAAGCATCTCGCCGTGCATCCGAAGTCAGCCTTCGGAAACTGTTAATCTCCAAAATATTTCTCGAGACGTTGGCATGGGGAGGGGGAGGGGGGGGGAACATTACCCATTACCACACAGAAGAGCAAAGAGTAGAAAATCAAAACGTGGGTTTATGACTTATCTATTGAAGGGGTTGGAAATGTGTTGGGGTTTTTTTTTTTTCGGTAGAGGAAATGGAGATCTTGCGTCCAGCGTTTTACCACTGCGGCGCGACCGAAGCAACACAAACATCCATTATTGCCGCTGATGTAATATGATGGTGTTCTGATTCACGAGAGGAAAAAAGCAATTTTGCCCTCAAAATTCTCATGCTCGTGAGAGCGGACGATAATTAACATTGTATTCCGACTTGACAAAGTGAGTGCTGTGATTCAAACAGAGGCACAGCTGTCGCACCGCCCTCACATCTGGACCGCGAGAACTCTGAGGCAGATGTTTAGCTTGACATGAAAACAACTAGAAAATAACCCAACTGACCACCAGTTCATCAGGTAACCTCGGTGAAGAATTAACCAGGTTAACCAAGGAGCCCATAGTTAACCAGGTAACCACAGTTAACCAGATATATGGTCAACCAAAAGTTACATAGGTAACATCAGTTAACGAGTCGGTGACCAGTTAAACCCAGTTAATCTCGGTTAACCAGGCTCCGTTAACCAGGTTACCTCAGTTGACCAGTTAACACCGGGTTGACAACAGTTAAACCTCGTTAACCCCAGCTGACCAGATTATGCAAAGTCACTTATCTCAACCTCTCTTCTCATTATGATAATTATCCACCAGTGAATCTCTCTCTCTCTCTCTCTCTCTCTCTCTCTCTCTCTCTCTCTCTCTCTCTCTCTCTGTACCCCGCCCACCCACAGAAAGGCCACCACTCATTAGCGGCCCAGCGAGGTGGCAGTGGGTCAGGAACCCCCCCTCTCCCCGCTGTCACATGACCTCCACCCCACTCCATGTTAAATAGCAGCCCAGGGAGCGTCGCTCTGTTCCTGCACTTGTTCACACCCACGGATGGCCACCGATCCCGCAGAGAAAAGGGGGGGGGGGGGGGTGGGGGGGGGGGGGGGGGAGAAAAATACATTTTTGGATGACAATTTAGTGGACTCAGAGGCATCCTGCTGGGTGCTTTTAAGGTGCCGCGGTGCGGCTGTAAACGCTTTAATTCCGGCGCGTTTCTTGTTTCCACTCGCAGGTTTTTATTCCTTAACACGCCTTTGGTACCGGCACACTGGAATACACGGAGGAAACACTAAACCAGAGCCTGCACTTAAGTGTGTGTGTGCCTGTGTGTGTGTGTGTGTGTGTGTGTGTGTGTGCGTGCGTGCGTGAGTGCGTGCGTGCGTGTGTGTGTGTGCGTGCGTGTGCGTCTCTCTCTTGTTGAGTGCCGTTTTAAAAGGACTCAGTCTTTCCAAGGAGGCGTTCGCACAAACAAAAGATGTCTGCTGCGTATAAAAGAAAAAAAAAAACGAAAAAAACCCTAAAACGGTTGGGAACGTTGTCGTCACACACACACACACACACACACACACACACACACACACACACACACACAACACACACACACACACACAACACCGCCTGACCCGGTGACCGCGAGTGACCCCGGCCCAACGCAGTCCTGGGTTCGACGCTGAAATTTAAATCAGGGAAGCCTGCGACAACTGAAGCCCGCGCAAAAAGCACATTTTAACAGTAACTAGTCATGGAGAGAGAGAGAGAGAGAGAGAGAGAGAGACAGAGAGAGAGAGAGAGAGAGAGAGAGAGAGAGAGAGAGAGAGAGTGCTGACCGGGGCGATTCTTCTCTCTGTAACGGCATCAGGACATCTCCGTTTGCACAGCGCGTGCACTCTGTGCTCGAGGGGCTGCGCAGTGAGACTTACTCTTTAAAAACGGTTCACTGTCAAGCAGAGACAAACCCGAAAAGAAAACCATCCACTCTAGAGACGGCTGAGATAATGAACCGCAACCACACCGACGTCCATGAATGAGACCCCCCCACCTCCACCGCCGTCCCCCACCACCTCCACCTCCACCTCCACCACCACCACCGTCACCTCCACCTCCACCTCCACCTCCACCTCCACCACCACTACCACCACCATCCACCATCACCCTCACCACCACCACCACCATCACCAGCACAACTACCAGCACCACCACTCCCACCACTGCCACCACCACCACCACCGCCACCAACACCACCTCCACAACTGCCGCTGACACCACCCACCACCGCCACCACCACCTCCATCACCACCACCACCACCACCCCCCCCCCCCCCCCCACCACCACCATAATAATAATGATGAAAATCAGTGGGCAAAGCTAGACCTTTTTTGGTGTAGCTTGCCTTATCCCACCCGATCGTTTTGTCCTCAAATCTACGATATTCAACCCCCCCCCCCCCCCTCATGTGGCCCCACCAAAAGTCAGAACCTAGAATCGCCCCTGACTTCTGGGCCACGGCCCCGCGGGAATTTTCCAATAGCTAGCGACGCCCCTGCCTCTGTTTACTCCGCGCCCTGTCGCACACAAGCTAACCGCTAAGGGTGAGCTGGCAAAGAGGGTAAATGCGTTGCGGTGGAGCACACATCTGGAGCACACATCTGCCCGGCCTGCACCACACAACAGGACGCCTACATGCAGAGGAAAAGCCGATCGACACGGGACTCTGTGTACGATCACGCACTCCCCCCCCCCCCCCCACTGTCAGAGGAGGAGGAGGAGGAGGGCGAGAGGAGGAAGAGGCAAAGGCACTTCATTACGTTGCACGCGTTTTTTCGATTCGAATCAGAGGTTGTTTTCCGGATGGCAGAGGAGGACAAAAGATCTCGTTGTGATTGCTCGGAGCGCCGTCCCTATATGAGCGGCTCTTTGGTACAGTGCGTGACGACGCAGTCAAGCGGTCGCTGTTGTTGTTGTTGTTGTTGTTGTGGTTTACTGTTGACATGCCGACTCCCTTCGTCTTCATCGACCGCCGTACGTTTAACCGTAGCTCTTTGTACGCCTGAAAGCCAACCCCATTATGGAGTCGCATCGGCAACCTTACCCCCGATCACGTGAGGGAGGAGGAACCGTGGTGAGAACCTCGCCGAGGTAACAACACAACAACCGGGGATCGTTCAGCCTCGCTGCGCCGACACACGGCACAGCGCAAACTGTAAAAAAATAAAAAGGCACCCCCCCCCCCCACCCACTCACCCACCCACCCCCACCCACCCTACCTACCCCCACCCACCCAAAAGAAGAAGCCGGGTAATTGGTTGGAAACCACTCCTCCACACCTACACACCGACGGCAGGTCGTACAGCGAGAGGCCATTTTAATCATCTGTCACCAAACGCAGTCAGGCGCGAACAACCACAACAAACAAACAAGCAGGCAAACGTGTGAGTGTTAAACCAATAGCAACTCGGGGCGCCCCGTGCTAATGCTAATAATACTTCAACAAGGAGCGAATATATAATGGCGGTTTTTTTTTTTTTTTCCTTTTTTTTTTTTTTTTTCCTTAAGGCTGTGCCTTTGACTTGTCATGTTGACTTGTGGGTTTATGTTTACCAGAGAGAGGGGAAGCGAGTGACAGAGAGGGAGAGGGAGCGAGAGAGAGAGATGGGGAGAGAGATAGAAAGGGAGAGAGAGAGAGAGAGAGAGAGAGAGAGAGAGAGAGAGAGACAGAAAGGGAGAGAGAGAGAGAGAGAGAGAGAGAGAGAGAGAGACAGACAGACAGACGGATAGAGAGACACACAAAGGTATCTCTGCTTGTGTTAGCAGACAACAGACACCCGCGTGAGAGAGGTCGAGAGAGGTGTTCGTAACACACACACACACACACACACACACACACACACACACACACACACACACACACACACACACACACACACACACAAAGACATCAGTTGTTGAGCCTCTGCTCAGATGCTCGTCCAGCACTTCTATGGCTAAGACATCAACCCGGTACCATATCTGTAGCATCATCCTCACAATGCCTGCGTTCACTCACAGAGCAGATGCTTTTATCCTCGCCGTGGTTGCTATCTTTTATTTATTGAAGTGAACGTGCCGCGACGGAGCGGGTACGAGTTGGGGAACATTTTGCTCCAGGACGTGTACAGGCAGGATGAGTGCAGCCAGACTGAGCCAGGCTGTGTGGTCTGATAGTCAGAGCCCCTGACAAGTGGGTCCAGACCAGTGTGGCTGGGCATACTGCTGCTGTGGTCACAGGGGGGGGCCATGCGTCTCGGGGAGAGGGGGGATTTATGCAAATAGTGTCTGAAGAGGTTAACAGGGAAGTTGGTGAGCAAGTGAAAAAAAAGGAGTTCTTGTTTACAATATAATTGTTCCTATTTAGGATTGGTTTCACTCGTGATTTGTGATTCCCAGTGATGCAAGCTGCTTCTGCTCCACTTTCCACTGTCGTCTTTTTGACAAATAACCGTTTTGCATATTTCATTTGTAGGAGCTTGTCTTTTTTTGACGGTCTGTTGTGTGTGAAATACTGCAAAAAAGCTAGCTAGCCACATATGCTATAATGTGTATGCCGTTTTTCACAAATCATTCCCTACGAGTTTACCTTAGTGTGACCTCGATTTCTGGCTGGGATGTTGGCACGCCTTAGCCCCGAAAGGGTTGACAACCACTGACCTGGCCCTGCCCTAGCCAGTGCGCTAGTG
>JAXIVH010000534.1:60000-77137 GCA_036785325.1 Urophycis tenuis | reverse complement strand
ATATTTTCAATTACCTGGATAATTTTTTCCATTATTGAAAAAATGGTCTATTTCAAGAACAAAATCCCACGCGCGACCTGCCGCACTTGTACGCCACGTGGAAAAGCACAGCTCTGTGGGTCTTCAGTGACTCATTAAGTATGTCTGTCTGTCTGTCTGTCTGACTCTATGTGATGCCTACTGAGTGTAGTGATTCTCAATCGGTGGGTCGCGAGGCCATTTTGAGACGGTAGCAGAGCGTAATATGCCAACCTTCAATCGTTTGAAAGAAGCCCATTAATTCACTATTGTTGCCAATGTTAATCCATGTTGAATGGCTTACTCTTCATTGAGTTCAGCGCCAATCGTTGCAGTTCTTTGCTCAATGTTTTAACAGTACTTGATGATTGCTGCAATATCATATAAAAAAAAATATATGTTGGGGTCAAGACTTGATGACTTGTGACACAGGGGTGACACACACTGGGAACCCATGGCGTTTGTACACATATGTTGAGTATGAAGGAAACCATTATGTATCAGCTGCACTAACGAGCAAATCATAAATGACTGCCAATCAATAAGCATGGACAGGCCTCACACTCTCAGCTGTGGCAGAGGCAGAGAGGGTTACCGCATACAGAGGGTTACCACGGTTACTAGGATGACACCATTCACGATTCAAAACGCCAGTGAATTATTTAGCACGAGTTACACATTACCTTCTGTTTGGAGGGTCTATTAAAAGAGGTTGAGGCAAACCACAGTGTCACAAGTTTTACAGTCAGAATAACCATACAAAACTGTGTGGCAACACGCAAAATGATCATTCATGGTCTTTGAATGGTACTGTGTAGTCACTGAATAAAGATATGGACTATAAATATAAAGGATTGAAATGTCAGTGTGGAAAAAAACCCCTGTATCAAATGAATATATATATATATATAGTTACATAAATATACTTTATTATATACTTTAGTGTAGTGTTTAGAAGGGCACTTGGAAGTCATGAGTATAATTATTGATAGTTCCCATGATTATCGTCATACATGCTTCCTGAGGGCCTGTCCCGGACTAGAAGTAGGTGAGAGGTTATGAAACAGAGAACAGTCAGACTGGTCTGTTGATTCCAGAAGAGGGTGTGGATTTCCACCGGTCATTCAGCAGAACTATCATCCTTTCACAGCTGGAGGGAGGAACCCTCTGTGAAGTGAAGCAGGATTTATAATCTATGGCAGAGATGTTGAGCAAAAAGAACAAAAAAAACACCATCTCTTCCTGGCTGGTTGATGTACTTGTCTTTTGGCTATTCTTTGGAAAACTACCGAGTTATAAACTAGTGAATGTAGGACAGATACATGCATTACAGAGAGAGGGAGAGACAGAGAGAGAGGGACAGACAGAGACACTGGCCGAAACAGAGAGAGAGCAACAGGGACAGAGAGACAAAGACACTGGCAGAGACAGAGAGAGAGGGACAGAGACACTGACAGAGACAGAGAGAGGGACAGAGACAGGGAGACATAGAGCCAGGGACAGAGACTTTCTTTCTTAATTAATCAATTCACTTCCGCTGTGTTTCTGCACACCCTTTGTCGGTTTGTTATTTGAATATTCATGAGGCAGGAGCCAGGGCCGAGTGACCGTCTGAAAGGAGATGCAGCACTCCTGACAAACACTGCCTTTCCCACCACAAGAATCCCACTTCAAGAGCCAAATTGTCAGAATTTCTCTCTCTCCAACTCCCTTGATTTTCTGTTACTCTCTCTCTCTCTCTCCCTTTTCTGTTACTTTAGCTCTCGCACAGTTTTTTTGACATGCACACACACTCACACACACACAAATATTGCTGCAGTTGATTTGCTATTTTAATTGAGCTTGAACTTGAGCTAAGTTTGAAGAAGCAAGGGGAGCAAAAGAGGTTTAGGAAGAGGAAGAGTTGAAAAGGAGATGGGAGGGGGTAGAGAGAGACAGAGAGAGAGAGGAGAGAGAGAGAGATGAGAGAGAGAGAGAGAGAGAGAGAGAGAGAGAGAGAGAGAGAGAGAGAGAGAGAGAGAGAGAGAGAGAGAGAGAGAGAGAGAGAGAGAGAGAGAGAGGAGAGAGAGAGAGAGAGAGAGAGAGAGAGAGAGAGAGAGAGAGAGATACATAGAGAGAGCAGAGAGGGGGGTGGATAAGGACAAAGAGTCCTTAAGAAGTATGTATTTAGGGCATTGGATGAGATCTGCACACAGACACAGACACACACAGAGACCCCCCCCCCCCCACACACACACACACACACACACACACACACACACACACACACACACACACACACACACACACACACACACACACACACACACACACACACACACACACACACACACACACACATTCTTGAATGGCACCATTGTACAGCATGGTGACCCTGAAGTTGAACTTGCAGAATCCAAATGGCCGGAGCCCACGAGCCATCACCAGTACTCACTACATTCACAGCTCACTAAACGTCAGAGGCACAAAACCCAACCAATCAGAAACTCAAAGGTCACACGTGACATGCTGAGTTACATGACAGCGTCCCGTTCCAGCGCAGCTACACCCAGCGAGTGCTGTGTAATAAGCAATGTAACGACATGCATCAACGTGTACTTCATGTGTCGTAACATTACGGAACAGCGTGTTAGGGGTCATGTGTATGTTAGGGGTCAAGTTTAGAAAAAAAAGTGAAACCCCCCCACAAACTCCTAATAGGTGAAACCCCTTCAAGGTGATGGGGGGGGGGCAGCATCACCTCTCTGGGATTATGCCGCGATAATGACCAGCTCTTTTGTACATTATCCCTTCCTTTGAGTACTGTTGCAGTTTGTGGCAGGGCTGTGCAACTACACTGTAACAAGGGCGCTAATGTAAAGTGCTAGCAATAAAAAGAAAGTGAGAACACGAACATGATTCATGACTCAATGCAGTCAGACCCCGGGAACGCACATCTGGAACACGCGGTGACCTCTTACAAATGGCCGACCGGGGCGAACTTGGCCGCCCAGAGAGAAGGCAGCACAGCACTGTGATGAGTGAGACGGGGCTGACGTCGTTCCCAGACAGAGGTTATCTGATGCACTTCACGTGCTGCGGTCCACTGCTACAGATAATGCTGAGCTCACAATCACTGACTTGTTTGACGGCTGACTTTTATTTTGCTATCATTTAATGATTACACATATTTGTACGCATGGACACGCGCACACCCACACGCGTCTAACACAATGTCTTCATCAGTCCTCACTCCACGGGGTCTTTACTCTGACTAATGAGCCAATATTAATTCCCAGTCTGCAAAACAGAGCTCATCTCCAAGAAGGGAAACATGACCCATCCTTCTTTTGGCTCAGCAGTGCAAACATGCCAGTTGCCCTGAAGATTAACGTATGAGGAGGGACGCATGCCCACTGCCTCCTCTCTACTGAAGACACACTGCTGCGATTCAGCAATGCATGGTGGGAGACGTAGTTGTTTTTATTTAATTGTGACACGGTGGCACTGACCAACTGGAGGCAATTACCCGACAGGTTCAAGCCCCGAACAATTCTACTCTAGTTGTTTTGAAGCATACACACACACAGTGTGTGTGTGTGTGTGTGTGTGTGTGTGTGTGTGTGTGTGTGTGTGTGTGTGTGTGTGTGTGTGTGTGTGCGTGTGTGTGTGCGTGTGTGTGTGTATATATAATATATATGTGTGTGTGTTTATATGTCTATGACTGTGTGTTTGTGTCTGTGTTTGTTGGGGGATTGTGTCACTGCATCTGTGCTGGCTGGATGACGGCCATAACATTTTGAGACCGTGAACAAACACTGATTACGCATCACAATTCCAAAAGGATCAATAAACATTCCTCTTCGGGTCAGCCGCGAAGCCAAAGAATGTTGCATTAGGAACACATTCAAAGTCACGCACAGGCCCAGAGCTGCACTGGACCGTGAGAGTGCACGGCAGCCATAACATTGGTACGTGCATGACCAATGGGAATTGTCGTCTATGAAATGAGCTGGACAGACCCCAGTATGGCTGGAGGACTCTTACTCTGAAAATCCAATGTGTCACGGCCGTCTGCGGTTTCTTATAAATGACTAGAAAACCAATAAATCAAGAAAGGAATTTCCTTTGACCTTTCTGTGTATATCAACGTTTTGGGCTCCTAAAGGGCAACCTCAAAGATCATATATCATCGGGTTGGGTTTTCAGTACCATAGCATTGACTGCTCTATAGGGCCTGGCTATTTGTGAACACACTTTATTACAGCAGCACAATAGGGGACACTGCTCGGACGTTCCCTGGGCTGCTGAGGGAATGCTGAGGAAACACAGCTAATCCTAACCGGGGAGGGAGACAGACAGACAGACTGACAGAGAGACAGACAGACAGCTAGAGTGAGCCAGCCAGGCCAAGACACACACACACACACACACACACACACACACAGATGGACAGCGAGATATAGGGAGCGAGCAGATAGACAGAGACAGACAGCTAGAGAGACAGCCAGCCAGGCCAAGACACTCACAAAGACAGAGAGACAGACAGATAGACAAAGAGAAAGACAGACAGAGACACAGAGATCGGAATGAGCCAGAGACAGAGAGAAACAACGATGAAATTGATTACATAGCTGAAAACGGAATGCCAGGTCAGGTGGAAGGGATTAAGTGTGAAAAACAAAAAAATATGTGTTCAAGGAAAAATAAGGGAAAATAAACAATGGAGCAACTCATATCAGCAGTAATACAACAGAAAAATGAAAAAAAAGGCGAAAAAACCAGTTAATCGCAGATGAAAGAATGTAAAAGGCTACAGTTCCCTTTGAGCATGACACAAAGTGCAGGTGTTCTGCACAGATAACCTCAAAGAATGGGAGGCATGAGAGAGAGGAACACCGCGGTTCTGTTCCAGGAGCGAGACAATTCACTGCACGCTCACAGAGAGCAAACAGAGGCAGGCGTTGTGGCTAACCAACGGGACACTCAGAGATTCAGTAGGAAACCTCAGTAGGAAACTTCATCACAAAGTGTACACATTGCTCGCAGATTGGCTGACCAAGTGACCAAATCTGCTGTCTGTTTGTGGAGATGGTTATGTGACTAATAAACTGTTTATATAATTGTAACCACGGACACGTGTCTACTTTGAAAAGAACACATAGAACAGGTCAACAAGTCCGGTGGTGTCAGCTGGCACCAAAAAGCAGAACAAAGTCCAAAACAACCCTTTCACTTCAGCCAGTGGCTTCTATTGACCCATGACTGAGACACAAACAGTGTCATACTATTATCATATTATCATGTTATCACACTATCACTGCCATTGAGCCAGCAGACGTTTATGCTAATGCGAATCACCGTACAAACATTCCATTTTCATATCAAAAGATCTTTGTATGTTCCACTCTTGGAACATTCCCTTGAAAAAAAAACATTTTAAGGAAACAGAACAAACAAGTGCAGCAGAAGTCATGTTCGAACAGCGTTGTCAAAGGCTCCTGAGGAACCAAACAAAAAACAAGTGAGGAACCGCTACCCTCACAGGACAGCATCTGTGGCACATGGTTCCTATTGTCCCAGTGTCCGTGGTTAACAACTAAACTATGCAGCAGGAGCACCACAAAGACGAGCCGGGAACAGTCTTCGGTCCACCAGGAAGTGGGGATCGCCTGGAGAGGAAGTGAGGACCCAAACAACACCGCCAGGGAAAAGCCGTTGATCAGAGTTCCCTAAAATAAAAACCCTGAGTGTTATCATATCAACAGCGAACATGTTTTATACATTAACGTCCAAATCTACCACCCGACAAGACCATCAAAGCGAACATCATCTCCAGTCCCAGTGAGGATGAAGAGGAAAAAATAAGGATAACTCCTACCTACACAACCAGAGACTGGAACAACGACACACTAAAAGCTAAACAAGAGAGAGGAGGAGATTCAGTTCCAGCTGTAAAGGAGAACGCCGTGTTCCCCCGGGCCTCATAGGTGCCTCACGGTGATGATTCTGAGCTCTGGGGTGAAGGAACCGTTTCAAAATGGCAGTGGAAAAAAAAAAGTTTCAGGACTTATTTTTCCATATTTGAAGAAGAACCGAGGAGGAACCATGGGGGGAGGATTTTAGAAAGTGAGGCAGACGAAAGGGTGGTTAAGCCGCAAAGCCACCGAGGAGAGCGGAAATAAAACACGACGCATGTCTAGACCCTAGACTGGAGATGCTTATAGAGAGAGACGAGGGACATGAAAGACCCAAGACATCTTGAGGTGGAGGAAGGGAGGAAGAGAGAACAAAAGAAATGAAGAACATGAAGAAGAGTAAAAAGAGAGGATTTGGGTTGTCGATGTTCACACACACACACGCACGCACAAACACACACACACACACGCAGAGTCAGAGTCGACCAAGTCAAGCAACTCTTTACATACTCACATATACTCACATGCTGACAGATGTGGAACTAAACAACACACCTGGCTGTTAATAGTTCATTTATCTCTCACACACACACACTTTTGAATGATGCCATTGTCCAGCATAGTGACCCTGAAGTTGCGCACCGATGCGGCCAGTCGTTCCAAGCAGGGAGGCTGTCGCAGTGACTGGAGGACGTACCGACGCATAAGGAACCTGGACTCCAGGTACTGCGTTCACACAGAGACCCGCCTGGTTCTGTCATTCAGCGCAGTGACACTACTGAGTCTAGCCTGGTCTCTGTGTATTTGGCCATCGCTCTTAACCCCACGGTACAAAGCCTAAGATATCACTGTTTGATATCTTTCCAATATTGGTAGGGAGCAAGATGTGCTGGCATGAAGGGGCGTTGGGGTTCAATTGCAGGGAAGTTATCCGAGGACAAATTCAGAACAAAACTGACAAACAAACAACCCAGACTCTCTTCTCTGTCCGAGGCCAACTATTTCACAGCCTGGATAATCCATTTATGCTTGCCAATTAAACCAGCAGGCCTGCTCCCTACTGAGTCCTCTGTTATGTATACCCTTTTTCCAACGGCCATTTGTGCGTACAGGCAGGTTTTTAACATGTGGGAAAACCGGACAAAAATTGGGGATCCTACTGCCATCGCCAGTAGGAGAGTGTGCCTTTCAGGGTTTTTTTTTCCCCTCTGTGTCACGTTTAAACCAACGAGTCAGAAACCTCTTTTGTCAGGACAATGAATGGCGATTGTGACCTTTCCCACTAAAGGCACAAAAGCCAGATGTGAGTGGGTGCTAGTGGGTGTTTTGTCCAGTGGGAAAGGGGGCTATATTGTTTGTTTGCGTGTCCGTTTGTTTGTGATTGTGCCGAAACAGTGAGTCACAGCAGCAGGGCTGTGGTGATGACGAAGACGATGAAGAATGTGGCGCTGTCCTTGTACTGAAACCAAACAGGTTGAGCTTCAGAATGACCTACTTACTTTGTTCTTGTTCCATGTTTCTGCCCAGGGATTTTGGAACGGAAGTTTCAAACAGGAAATTTACAAAAGCACTAAATCTGCTCCCATTTTTCCACGATTCACAAAACAACTGACAACTAACCTGATTGTGTGAGCGTGGCAGATATTGTTGAGTCAGCGTAGGTGTTTGGAGGAATTCTGTATTTCAAACAGGACATTTTGATTGGAAGCAAAACCCTCCTTCGTTAAATGTGAACCTTCGCTCTGCCAAATGACAACAAACAAATGAAGTAAACAACGCTCGGAACCTCCCACTCAGATGACGTCATCATTCCACCCAAAAAACGCCAGGCAGACATCAAGTCGAAGCGGGACCTGTTGAGCGCTACAGTCTTGGCAAGACCGTGAACGGTCATGATGAGTCGGGAATCTGAACTTCCCTCTTTACAGGCACAGTGATATGCCGTGCTCGTGTTTCAGCCAGAGAGGGTTAACCCAGTTTGCTGAACCCCGATGGCCATACAATCCAAAACTCCATATAAGGTCTTTGCCCTTGCCTGGACTCATCCAAAAAACGAAAAAATAGCCATGCGCCAAATCTGGAATGGCGAGCGCCAGCGTCGACTCACCGCCCCGGCTGATGCAGCGTGACCGTCTTTGTGAGGACGCCGGACTGTTTTTCATCGTACAAAGGAACCGTTTGCGCCTGGCGCCGTGGTGCTCCGATAAGAGGGGACACCGACAACCCCCCTGGTGGTGTTGGGGGGGGGGGGGGGCTACGGAGGAGAGGAGCAAGGCGTCTCACCATGGAGTGGCCCAGGATGAAGACGGGCAGGGAGGGGTACTGGGCCTTCATCAGGTCGACGTGCTGCAGCGAGTCGCGGACGTACACCTGGAAGTCCTTGATGTTCATCCTTTCTCCCTCGCTCTGACCGTGGCCCACTGGACGAGAGACACAGAGAGAGAGAGAGAGGGAGAGAGAGACAGCGAGGAGAGGGAGAGAGAGAGAACGAGAGAGAGAGAGAGAGAGAGAGAGAGACAAAGATAGATTTAAATCACCTTCTCGTAAAAGCAACAAAGCAAGTGAAAATATGCAAATGTTTTGTGTGTTCATGTGTAAAAGTGAATTAGAGAATTAGAGAAATGACTGACACCAGGAATGTAAATGAGTACCGTGTGTGTGTGTTAAGGCGAGAACATCACAATAACATGTTTTCATACCAGTTCTCATTCCAATTTAAGCCTTACAATATCTTGTGGGTATATGCCTGTGTGTGCATGTGTGTTGTGTGTGTGTGCATGTGTAACATGCACTTCCATACAAATGCATTACACGTGCAATATTCTTCCTGCAGCATTAACAGGGGGATGAAGGGGGGGGGGGGAGGGGGTGAGGCGGGTTTCCGCAGCAACCGTGAAATCAAAACACGAGTGGGCTCTCAGAATCTCAGCCACTGTCCATCCATCACTGTCCCTCCGCTGCACCCCTTTGATCCTCGGCGCACGCTCACACACCAACGCACACGTGACACTCCTCAGCAACGGCTTCAAGACCACCTATTCTCCAACGGATTAGCCCACCGCCCTATGACTAGGATGCCCATCCACATCGGAGCATGGCAGAGAACACAATGCGTATCACAATGCACACATTGCGTACATTTAAGGCACAGTCACAAACGTGGTGTAAACCACATGGGCTTGTTCATAACCATTTCACGGACTGTGTGTAGTGCAGCGAATGTTCCTTTAAATTCTTGTGTGCATTATTCTGTCCCCAAATCGATGTTGCTCCAGGGGTAGATAAACAAACCATGTCCTTGAATAATAAATAGAACCGTGAAGCCATTACTTCCATTATTGACCTCGCAATTAAACCTAAGTGACTGGGAAAGGCCTTACATGTGTATGTGTCAAAAACCGTACACCCACACACGCACATGCGTGGCGCACACACCAACGCACAAACAGCTGTGAGGGTTAATTGATCACACACTGTGCAGACCTCAGACGTGCTGCAGCCAATTTGACAGCTTGAGACGGATGTGACAGAGACCCAGAGGTGATATTAATAATCACCCCCCCACCACTTCCTCTCCGTCTGCCACATCACTGTACAAGCAACACTAATGCGCCCCCCCCCCCCCCCCCCCGAGTGACAAAACAGTCACTATTGATTATCCATCATAAGTAACTAAATCATATTGTACAAGAGAAAAGCCTATTGAGACTCCGAAGCTCCGGATGCGTCGGATCAATGTTACTCCTGCTGCAGGGTTCCGCTGCGAGGTTGTGCATTAAAAACAACAAAATACAACAAATACATGCATGGCGATGGCCACAGAGCAGTTGCCTGACTGCTTAATGAGAGGAACGGCCAGAGCCCTACCGTTTGTGATTTGTATGCATCATCGAGACGAGAACCAGAACCACTTTGAATCTCTTTTGTTTCCTCGCAATGTGTCCGTTTTTCACTGAAAAGGCTCATTTCAATGACATGTTTGTGTTTTAAGTAGAGGCGTTTATTCTCAATGGTGTACAGCTAAGACGCATACAGGTCTTTCAAGTTAGGTGGCACTGCTTTAGGAATCACTCCTCACCGTGACAGTAGGAGCAGCGTGCTAGGGGTTGGTGTTGGTCTCTCAACCACGAGGTTCTGGGTTTGAACCCCAACGTCCACAGTCTACCTGTAGGCATCCTTGAGCAAAATACCCCAGCAGAGCTCCCAGCTCACTGATGTCACACATCGAAGAAAGTACATTTAAGACATTTGATCCTCTAAAATACAAAGGATTCGTATCGCATGACCACTACCAAAGGCATTCTTTGATAAGTAAATACACGGGCAAAAATACGCGACAAGCGTCCGGAGTCCCAGTGATGACAGACGCAGGTGAGTGGGAGCCAGCTTCGGACCTCCAAGCATCTCTCTCTCAGGTACAAACAGGCAGCGGGAATCCAAGACACATGGGCGGCCGAGCCCCGAGCCGCTAGCGCGACATGCGCCGCGGGTCGGCCATTACCCATGACCTCCGCTTCGCTGATTAATACCGCCAAGCCACGCGTGACTCAACACCATTTCAGATCAACAGCCACTTCTCGAGCTAAAAGCAGTTCACGAAAATAAAATGAGACAAAGAGGTGTGGAGGGAGGAAGGGGAGATGTAGGTGGTAGAGGAGGAGATGAGGGGGGGAGGGAGAAAGAGCGAGAGCTCTCCCACAGGTGATTTTTGTGTGTATGTGTGTGTGTGTGTGGGTGAGAGGGAGGGACTGAGAGAGGAAAAAGAGAGAGAGAGACAGAGAGAGCAAGGGAAAGAGTACGCGAGAACCGGAGAGAAAGGTTGAGTGGTTTAGTGGGTGGGTGTGTGTAGGTCTTTGAGAGGGAGAGAGAGAGAGACACACACACACACACAGAGAGACAGACAGACAGACAGAGACAGGGGACTGTTCCAGTTCAGCGTTTTCCATGCTCATGGCCCCTTCACTAACTGCTCTGCAGTTCCCAGAGTCCTTTGCTGCTTTTAGGATAACTACTACTGTGGAATGTGTTGAAAAGCATTACTAAGGAGCGTTGTCTTGTGAATGATCACTATTGATTGACTTTTTTTGGGTTGTAGGCTGTAGGCTATTCATGAATTTCATCCACATTTCACCAAATAAAAACACAAACAATGCAACTCAGTGAAAGTACAAATAGAACACAAGTTCACCTATTTCACAAGGTGCTTACCTCAACATTCAAGTTGAGATTGAGGTAAGTAATCTTAAAATAAGATCTTAAATCTTAAAAGGTCTTAAACGATCAAAAGCTGTAGATGCCTACAGCTTTTTACAGGTAAATACATTCTACCCTAGTTGGTACATTTCATACTACTCTATTGCATCTTATTGATTCATCTCCAGACCCCTGATCACATGATCTTACATAACCCGATCAGCCATTAACTTATCAACTGACATCAGTCACGCTTGAGTCTAAAAACAAACCTGAACAGGGAATTCATTCAGAGGTCCTGTAGAACTACACTTGTGACAAACACTTAAAGTAGTGATGGAAAGCATGATTTGGACCTGGTCCAGTCCAGTCCCACATATAGAGCATGGTGAGTGAGTCAACTGTTACGCCCCTCCTTAAAGAGGCCACTGAACGGCCCAGTCAGGTGGAACCGGTTCAGGAGGTATGGTGGCCACCAGGCTTAGGTTTCATTGGGTTAGGTTTCACAGGTTTTCTGCACCGCATGGAGCCAAGACAATGGACTACACTAGAACTTATGAACAGGTCCCATCGTTTTTGCAAATGGGTCCTCACTCACAAAAACTGAGGTGGACCATATGGACACATGGCAGGAGGGAACACTTGGGACACAAACACACACAGACAGAGACACACACACACACACACACACACACACACACACACACACACACACACACACACACACACATACACCAAACACATATCCATACCTGTATATCAACATTTCAACATGTCCTTGTCATCATGAATAATGCATGTTTGCATGCTACCAATTCCTGAATACTAGGTGTGTGTGTATGTGCATGTGTATGTGCGTGTACGTGTGTGTGTGTGTGTGCATGTTTGTGCGCATGTGCATGTGCGTGTATGTGTGTCTGTGTCGCTGTGTCTGTGTGCATGTGCGTTTCTGTGCATGTATGACATACATGCACAGAAACACAGACATTGTATGTGTTTCTGTGCACATGTGTGTGTGTCTGTACAGAGTGAGAGTGGTCGAGAGACTAACCGTGGTCATGGGCAAACACCAGGAGAGAGAGCTCCTTCAATCTGAGGGCGATCTCATCGTACGGCCCGCAGTGTTCCCCTGCACCGTGCACCACGTACACCAAGGCCCTGAGAGGAGGAGCAGGAGGAGGAGCAGGAGGAGGAGCAGGAGGATGACCGAGAGGAGGAGAGGAGGTAGAAAATAAGTGGTTAAACTCAAATCACACAAAAGCCCCGGACCCACAAACAGGCTAGTCTCGCTGTTCCGCCTTGTTATACGAGGGACACATTTCTTCCACATTTCTGGATGACAATTCTTTGGACCAAACCTGTACAACGGCATGCAGTGCCTTCACATTATCCACACCAGGGACTTGGGCACAGGCGACAGGTGTATCAAAACGTATCGTAGATCAAAGCGCCCTGGTTCCTATGTAACCTGGCTCAATCCCGTTTTCGGGAAGACGTGCTGATGATGCAATGGAGCGTTCAGCGTGCGGAGGGGAAGAAAACACGACGCGGTCGTGTCAAACAACGCGGAGGGAATTCATTAATATGTGGCAAAGTTTGCCTTTCATGTATGTTCAAACGTGCTTTATTTCTCCCTTTGTGTCTATCGCTCTCCCTCATTTCCGTCCCTGGAAGATGCGGTGAAAAAGCCTTCAGGAGATTCAACCAATGGCAGCTGCTGATTAGCTTGAATGTAGTTGGCAGCGCGGGGGAGGCCAGGGGGAGAGGGGCGTGTGGGAGGTGGGTGGGAGAGAGCAAGAACCCGTGGTTGATTGAAAAAAAGAAAAAGAAAAAGAAAAAGAAAAAAAGAACACAATAAGACAAGCTGTTCATCAAACCTCATTAGCACATCATTCTTTCCTTATGCAAGCTTTCGCTCTCTCTCTCTCTCTCTCTCTCTCTCTCTCTCTCTCTCTCTCTCTCTCTCTCTCTCTCTCTCTCTCCTCTCTCTCTCTCTCTCCTCTCTCTCTCTCTCTCTCTCTCTCTCTCTCTCTCTCTCTCTCTCTCTCTCTCTCTCTCTCTCTCTCTCTCACACACAGACATTTTCAATTCCTGATATGGGGGTAGCCTCTGTGTGTGTATGTGTTTGTGTGTAAATCCACCTCCAATGTAATGTGTTTGTCTGCCCATGTTCTATGTTTGTATTTGTTTTGTGTGTGTGCCCATTTTCTGTGTGTGTGTGTGTGTGTGTGTGTGTGTGTGTGTGAAAGGTCATCTTTGTTGTGTGGGGTGCGAGGCCTTCTATGGGGCTAATCTTGGGTAGGATTCAAGTGACGCAAGGCGGGTTATGGAGGATTCTGGGAAAGTGAGTTCTGGAGCAAGAGTGGTATTCGCTCTGCGCGTTTCCCTTCCTCTAACCATAACTTCCCTCTCTGTGACCTCGATATAACTTATGTTCCTTGTGCGGAGCGCCACAGACAATCAGCGAGCATTAACAAGGACAAATTAAGGAGATGAATGTCTGTTTGTGTGTGTGTCCCCAAAATGTCCCTCTGTGTGTGTGTTCAGTGTTTTATGCACAACAATAATGCCTCTGTTCACGGTCGTCCATGTTTGTAGTCCACACAGAGGTCTTCATTATAATGATTTACTGAAAACACAACTGAGCGAAAGACAGATGCCTGCGTGTGCATTGAGCGTGACGTGTCACTCACGTTTGACTATTTTGCCATGTTGTGAATCACAACCGCAGCACACCCAAAAGTCACACACATAGTAGGATTATGCAGAAAGAACTTAAATAGATAATAGATAATAAATAGATTTGACTACGTTTTGGGAGTTGTAATCGGGCTCCTGATGCAGCTCCTAAAGAGCGGTCTACCAGTAATTGAATTTCCCCCAGGGATTCACAAAGTACTTATCTAGTATAAATAATAACATCTAACCAGCCCTTCCCTAATGAGAGCGGAACTCTCCAAAAGCAACACCCATTCAAAATACAGGAAGCAAGTAACTCGGAAACATGTTACTCAGAAAGACGTGATCCTGACATCTTCTTTTTTTCTCATGCTCTACTCCACCACTTTCTCCCCCTCTTCACTTACACCCCCCCCCCCCCCCCCCCCGCGCCCAGTCCTGCATGCCTCTCTCTCCCCCTCTTTAGAGCTTTCAAGAGGTTTGGGTTCTCAACCACAAATTAAAAGTCAGAGCGAGGAGAGGGGATGAGAGACATATGGAGCGAGAGAGAGCGAGAGAGGGCAAGATAGACAGAGACAGGCATAGTTAATGAGAGTGAGTGTGAGGGGGAAAAAAGAGAGATACACATGCGACAAGAGAGAGATACAGGCCAAGGGAGAGGGAGTGATAGAGGGAAAGATATAGAGAGAAAGAAATGGATGAGCAGAGGAAACAAGAGGGAGAGAGAGAGACAGATGGCGAGGGCCCGAGGGCTTCTTGTTGTATATCAGGGGGCGATTATGAGAGGCCACAGGCTAATACACCGAGACATGTCTCTAATTCTACTTCTAATACAACTCTCTGACACGGCCACATTCTCGCCCCCCGCGGTGTCATGTGACACCACTCAGCCACTCACAAGGCCGGGAACCCGGAGATTCAGAACATGCTGCACTCAGCACTCTGAAGTGTTTAAGTGTTTGGAAGATTTAACATTTCTGCAGTTTATGTTTATGTCTGTGTTCCTGTTCACGAGTTAATCTATAACAAGAGTCCACATTCACCAACCGAGGGTTTGGAAAGTCCAGAAAGGATGAGCTTTTTTGGCTGGACCTTCGAATGCGATTAAGTTTCACCCCAAGGTATTGAAGGTATAAATAACACATATAACGTTACAGTTCAATTCAACAATATTGATGCACAAGATGACTATACCTATTATGCTGTCCAGCAGTATATCAACGCATATGCATACACGCACCACACACACACACACACACACACACACACTCACACGCAAACATTAAGAATATTCGTTAATCTCTTTCTAATTGGTTTATATATTCCTTGAGACTTCATGATAATGTCTTATTGAGACTTCATGATAATGTCTTATATAAGAGCCACCAGTGTGTGTGTGTGTGTGTGTGTGTGTGTGTGCGTGTGTGTGCATGTGTGCATGTGTTTGTGTGTGCGTGTGCATGTGTGCTTACCCTTCACATATTCACATGCACAGAATTCATCAAAAGCCATAACATAGAAACAGATTTATAGATTAGCCACGCGATGCACATTCTTCATTGGGTGCATAAAATTACTTACAATGGTTAAGCAGAAGCATTATACCAGAGCTATGCGCATTAGAAGCACATTAATCATTTACGGCATCAGCCAGACAGCCTACTCCTCAAGGTGGCCCCAATCAACCAATGGGCTGGTCAGACCGACGTCATGGCAATCAGCCAGCCACTAAGTGTGTGTCTGTATATGTGTGTGTGTGTGTGTGTGTGTGTGTGTCTGTGTGCGCGTGTGTGTGCGTGCGTGTGAGAGTGCTTACCTGGTTTCCAGGAGTAACACTAATGTCATGACATCCAGGAAACCACTGTATGAAACTGTACGTGTGTGAGTGTATAAGTGCATGTGTGCATATGTGGGACACAGGTTGGCCAGCCCGGTTCAGTTATCTATTGCCAGCTCTGCCACCTCCCCCTCTCCTCTCCCCCCTGGCGCACCTTTGCCCTACTTTCTCCCTAGGGCCCGCGTGAGCTGCATGACCTCTGACCTCCACCCCCCCCACTCGTCTGATCTGCAGCTTTGCGTTCATCTGACCCCCAACCCAACTTTTAAGTAAAACTGTATTCAGCCCTAATGATGGTTGAATACACAACATTACTTATTGTATTACTTACATTACTTATTTGCATTACTTATGTATGATTAATACATACATTACTTTTTTTTTCAACAGTGATTTATCAACATTTTTCAAAGCACGGCCATTGCTCGTGTTTGACCAGGGGCCCCAGTGGCGGGAAACGGAGCCAACGCCATAGCTGCGGTCACGAGACACAGCACGTGACAGCTTCTGTGAACCGCCTGAGAGATCCGTGAGGTCAGGAGACAGAAACACCGCATTTTTCTTCATTATGGAGCCTCCGGGGCTTCGAGGCTCAGTGGCAAATGCCAAATGAGCCTAGAGAAGGTCAGGGGTCGAAAGAACGTCTCCTCACATTGTAGAGGACCATGTGAGAACGTGACCTTCGCGGGCAGTTACGTAAATAAACTGGCCTCGCCGCGAGCTACAGGCCCCGCGATCTGGAACGCATCTCGTCCTGAAACGGCCTTGTGACCGGACGTGAGATGGTGGGTTACCAAAACACAAGCAGTGACCTCTGACCCAACGCGGGGGTCAACCATGCCACCGTCGCGGGGAACCATCACACCCGCTACGTTCTGACAGGACAGCTTCACGCGCGTGTACCAACGCTGTCACAACACCAACGTCACTGCTTGGACCGACCATTGGCTCACGGTATGAAGCTTTACTCTCTAATATTAGAAAAAAGATTAAAAGACAGTTATTTTAGGGTTCTGAAGCAGAAATTGAGGCCACTATGAGTGGAGGCATTTACAGTACATGTGTGTGTGTGTGTGTGTGTGTGTGTGTATTTGTATGTGTGTGTGTGTGTGTGTGTGTGTGTGTGTGTGTGTGTTGATGGGTGTGCTGGTGGGGGGGTTTCCATGGGGACGGCATCAGATCGCTGGGTAATGATGATGGTCTATTGTAAGGGCAGGGGTGGGTGGGGTGGGTGGGGTGGGGGAGGAGGCGGAGGATGACGATGATGATGATGATGATGATGATGATGATGATGAAGGTGTCAGTGCAGGTGTTTTGAGTGGACACGGTCGGTGTGGACATTTTCTGGAACGATATTCTGAAAGACCCCCAGAGATCACACACACACCTACCCCAACAACCTCAAACCCAAACAGACAAAGACCCCTAGCATATGCCGTCAGCATAACCACTGCCTTCCTTTCAACCGCTAACTGCTAGCTATATATGGAGTAACTCCAGCAAGCCAAGTCGT
>JAXIVH010000534.1:37500-45000 GCA_036785325.1 Urophycis tenuis | reverse complement strand
CAATCCCACTACATCTACTTCGTACTTCTCCTTCAGGTTGACCTGCCAGGAGATCACCGTGGCAAGAACAACCTAGAGTGAAGAAACGGACATCATTAGCATGTGTGTGTGTGTGCGTGTGTTTGTGTGCACGTATTTGTGTGCAAAAGTGTGTAAGCATGTACATGTGTGTGTGTGTGTGTGTGTGTGTGTGTGTGTATATGTATATATGTATCAGCAGCTCTGTGTGTCCACATGTATGTGTGTGTCTGCAGGTTTGTGCGTACAGGAGTATGTGTGTGTGTGTGTGTGTGTCTCCTCACGCCGATCAGCTCCACAGGTATGGGCACGGGCAGCCTCTTGCCCAGGTAGGTGTTGAGCTCCTTGGCCAGGATGAGGCCCACGATGGCCACGATGCTGACCACCAGGGTCCCCACGTTGGTCTCAGGCAGCAGGTAACACAGCTCCAGCACCGTCTGGAGAGAGAGAGAGACACCACTTATTTCACACGCTGCGAGTTGGCAATGGCTCATGCCAGAGCGGTTTTCACAGGCAGGTTGGAGAAACCTCCCATGACCAACGCGAGGGCGCCATTTTGTTTGTGAGCACACAGTTTGAAGGGTCTGTGTGTGAGTGAGTGTGAGTGTGTTCAGGCCTGTGTGTGTGTTTTGTGCACACACAGAATAGTGTATGCATTATGCAGGGCACCTTTGTGTCGTTCTCTGATATCCCTTGTGCTTATTCATAGATGAGCATTCAGCATTTGTAACGCAATTATATATTTTTTATTTTATTTTATTTTATTATACTTTATTCATCCCACAGCGGGGAAATTCGTTCTCTGCATTTGACCCATCCTATTGTACATAGGAGCAGTGGGCTGTCATGTTCAGTGCCCGGGGAGCAAGTTGGGGTTCAGTGTCTTGCTCAAGGACACTTTGACATGTGGACAGTTGGAGGAGGTGAATCGAGGGGATGGAACCACCGACCCTACGGTTGGGGGACGACCCGCTCTGTCCCCCCGCTCTAACCACTGAGCCACCATCACCCCCAATAAGACATTATATTATATTATATTATTATATTATTATATTATAAGACATTATTACAAAACCATATTGCTACATACAGTCTATATACGTGCAGTCTACGCGTGTTCGACATACGGTACATACAGGGTTTACATACATATAGGAGGGAGAAGGGTCCGCTGTATCTTTTGGGCGAGAGCCCGAAGATGTACTTGAGCTGGGAGACCACCACGTGGATGGCGGCGGCGGTGGTGTAGCCCCTGACCAGTGGCTCCGACAGGTAGGTCACCACGAAGCCGAAGTGGACCAGGCCCAGCAGGATCTACACACACATGCACGCACGCACGCATGCACGCACATGCACGCACGCGCACGCATGCACACACACACATGCACGCATGCACGCAGGCACACACACACACACACACACACACGTTCAATCCTTGAATATGACCTGACAGGACCGACCTGTTTAGGTTAAGCGACTGTTATTGATGCTCTTGTTGTTGTTGTTGTTGTGAAGAGATGAAGTGATAACTTAACAAATATCACACAAACACACACACACACACACACACACACACACACACGCAATCCTTGAACCTGACCTAACAGGACCGACCTGTATAGGTTAAGCGACTGTTATGGACTCTTGTTGTTGTTGTTGTTGTTGTTGTGAAGAGATGAAGTGATAACTTAACGAATGTCTCGCTTGGATGACCCCGAGTTCTTCCGATATTGGATGAGAATGTTGCGTAACGCAAACACAACACGACAAACAACAAACAACACAAAACGCGACATTTAAAAAGCAAAGCTGACATGTTGATAAAAAAGCCGCACACTGGTTCGTCATATATAGACAAATTCCTCTAGCGAGCGGACAGCATCATGTGACCGGCCTGTAAGGGGGTGGGGTTGAGGGGGCGGGGGTTGAGGGGGTGCCGTGCGTACCTGGAACAGGCCGGACATGAAGGTGACGGCCGCGGCCACCCGGACCCGCTCGGCGTCCCGCGACGCCAGGTCCACCATGCTGGCATTGGTGACGTTGTCCCAGGTCATGAAGTCTGAGTCGGGGGCCAGGCGCTCCGTCACGCTCCCGATCATCACGCTCAGCACCGCGTACGTCCCTGGGGGGGGGGGGGGCGGGGGCGGACGGTGAGAGGGCTCGTCAACACATCGGTCCAGTGGTAGGTGAGTCGAATAAATCGGAGGTCGTTGGATTTGGTCGAACGTCCTCCGTCGATGAGTGAATGAGGGAATTTGGTCAAATCATTCCATCGATTGATCAGTCGATCGGACCATCTATCTATCTGTCTGTCTGTTTTTTTTTTTCTTTCTATCCCAGTCTTCATCTGAGCTCAACATTAAGGTAGTGTCCTTGGTTCCAGTCACTTAAAGGGTCTCTCACGCACACACGTGCACGCACGCACGCTTACGCACGCACACACGCACACGCACACACACACACACACACACACACACACACACACACACACACACACACACACACACACACACACACACACACACACACAGTCCCCAGTTCTTTCCTCACTGTGCCACTGTTAGTCATGCCTGTGGGTTACTCTGATACAACCTCAGAGTTATGTCATACGTTGATAATTACAACAACAGATTAAAATGCCCTCAGTCGTGTTGTAGTCATCACGTGTAGTAGATAAGACCTTGACACAGACCGACAGAGATGTGCCTGGAGGTCCCGAAAAGGAAGTACACAAGGACCGGGTAGAAAGACGAGTAGAGTCCAAAGACAGGAGGGACAGCAGCCAGCAGGGCGTAGGCCATACCTAGACACACACACACATGCAGAAACACACACACACACACACACACACACACACACACACACACACACACACACACACACACACACACACACAGAAACACACACATACACACACATACACACACACACACACACACACACACACACACACACACACACACACACACACACACACACACACACAGAAACACACACACACACACACACACACACACACACACACACACACACACACACACACACACACACAGAAACACACACATACACGACACATACACACACACACACACACACACACACACACACACACACACACACACACACACACACACACACACACAGAACACACACACACACACACACACACACACACACACACACACACACACACACACACACACACACACGCAGAAACACACACACAGAAACACACACACACACACACACACACTATAAGTCATGTGCATGGCTCCATGGACCTGACACACACACACACGCAGGTGTTCTCCTCACCCTGAGGAAGCTGCACGATGCCCACGCTGATCCCAGACACCAGGTCCCCCACGGCGTTGTCCCTGAGCGAGTATCGGGGAAGCCAGTAGAGGACAGGCAGGAATCGCATGATGCAGCTCTTCATCATGGGGCCGGAGCACCTGGGAGGAGGAGGAGGAGGAGGAGGAGGCGTGGCATCGAGCAAGGCCGTGTGGAGAACGACGTGGAAAAGGAGGCGGGACCAGAATCACTCGTTGGCTGTATAGTCCACGCCTTTGAGGCGTCGCCATTTTGTAGCGCTATCCGAAATCAGAGTGTACAAATCCGGTTCCCTATATAATGCGTTTCACGTCACACGTGACAGCTATAATCCTAGTGTACAACTGATAATTAGGCACGACATCCCATAATGAACAGTACTTTTAATTTCCTCAGATTCATCCAACCACTGCCATCTGGTGACACATCTGGTGACACATAGAACTTGCCTCTTGTTGTCGATGTTAATCCAAACTCCCTGCATTAAACTCATGTATTGCTGAACAATATATTTGTTGGTTTCCAGGGCACAAAAGTACCCCCCCCCCCCCCCCCCCCCCCACACACACACCTCCACGCGAGTTGAGTGACGGCAGGAAACAGCCCCCTGCTCTAACACGTACTCTTCCCATCGCGTTTCACTCCTTTTCTTTCGTTGAGTCGGTTTACCTCATTGACTCCTTGACCTTGGCCGCCAGCGACACCCTGCCGTGACCATCCCGCTCTGCCATCTCCTCCACGGCCGCTTCGTCCAGCACCTCTCTCTGGACGCTGTAGCCCACATTCCTCCGCGCCGTCATGGCTGGCAGCAGGGGGGTGGGGTTGGGGGTCTACGGGCCTGGACGGACAGAACGGCGGTGGACACAACAACCATGATTATCAACACTCCCACACGTTCAGTCTGGGCAACATCCTGAGGGCTGGTGGTGGTGAAACGTGGTCTGGAGGCTTGTCTCGTGGGTTTGGGGGGCGGGGAGAGGGGTATGAGTTGGGAGAGCTTTAACACGGACACTCGCTCTGGAGGTGGTCCGTGAAGCATCAGTGGGTCAAAGGAAATTCTGTAGTACATATGGGTAGGGATGACATGAAGAAACATGCCTATAGGGTCTTGTTTATCTCAGACCCAGGGGCGGAGCAGACTTTGTGTACATCCGGGGCTTAGCCCAGAGGGGGGTCTGGGGGTTCTCCCCAATAAAATTTTTAATTTCTTAGATGCGATTGCCTGCATTCTAGTCCCTTTTAGGGTGACCTGCTGGACACTGGCAAATCCTAAATCCCTTCTTGTTCATAGCCTACATGGGCCTGCTCAAGACAATACTATTTAATGGAAAGCAACAATAACTATTCGGTTGTCATAACTTCAAAAGCTTAAAAAAGATCTGAGGCTTTTGAAGTGAGATTCGGGGCTTCAGCCCCATAAGCCACTCCCCCCCCCCCCTGCTCCGCCCCTGCTCAGAACCCGTAAAAGAGACAGTGTAACGGTCAGTTGAGGTTCAACCTCGGGTGGAGTTGTTTTTGACCACTCTGCGTGTGAGCAGAAACCAGTCAGATCTGGTGTCAGCTCTCACATCAATGGTGACCTTCACCAAGCTGGCTGTGTCCTGTTGTTGATATTGAGTTCAGGGTGATCCACATCCTCAGCATGCCAGCGTAACCACAACCACAACGTTAACTCTGGTTTTAGGTTCGGAGGTCCACGTTTCCTTGGCAATAGGTTTGAATTCCTGGCAACTGTTTTGTTGAGATTTCCCCCCTTTAAAAAATATATTATGAAAAAAAACTTCCTTTACAGCGCAATTACTTGCTTAATTACTTTGAACTCAATCAATTCCAGTTCACAACACCTTCCTGGTGTTCAATCAATAATTTCTTCATTTTGATTTAATTTAATCATTTTGATTTGTGATAAATGCCAGGACAGACAGTCAGTACACTCACCTGGCTCACTGTACCTCAGAAGCCCCTTGTTGTGCGTTGCTGCAGTGGCAGACACACGTCGGACTGATCCTGTAACCGTTAGGCTTGAGGGCAGAGTGGGATCCTTAATGCGAGGAGCTGCTACAGCGGCCAGAGGACTGGCCCTTGGCTCCTTAACGCAGCGTTTAAACATTTACAACCCTGAGTAGTATCTCCTAACCAGGCTCCTCTCTGAGTATCGCACCGGGCACCAGATAACAGAGATAGCTGCTTGAGGGCCATTTAATGTACACAGCAATATCACATCTTGCACTCCCAGCAGTCTTGACAGTCTGTTGTCCCCCAGACAGGGTGACTCCACCATTAGGCAGCAATGTGATGATGTTTTTCTTACCAGATAAAACACAGGAGAAAATCACAAAACAGAATTCTGAAGTAGACGTCATGGAAAGAAACTGAGAGATGAAATGCCCCGGCTCCAGCAGAGAACCTGCTCTTCCTCTGTGGTCTTCACAGTGCGCTCGCTCTCCGTACCTGTGAGTGGACCTGTGAGTCTGATAGTGTCTTCACCTGGGGAGAGAACTGCGATACGGCGCGGGGGAAGAGGACAGAGTTCAAAGTTCACCAGGAATCCCCTGTGACACACTCGTCCTCCCAGAGTCGCAGAGAGAGAGAGAGAGAGAGAGAGAGAGAGAGAGAGAGAGTGGAGAGGGGAGAGGGGAGAGAGATACTACTGTGGCCTTCGTTGCTGTACTGCAGTAATTATGACAGTTATTGCGGTACTTTTTTTGCATTAGGAATGTCGGCTGAATTTAGATTTAGCATGAGCTTCAGGACCAATGAGCTGCCGCAGGGCAGCTCATTGGAAAGTTATGCCAAAAGACATTACAACAACAACTTGCACCATTCTCAACAGTAAGCTACATCAGATTTATGAACACAAGTATTAATCAATAAATGTTCCAATTTTTTTTTACATATATGAAGAGATATATACAGAGAGACAGACAGACAGACAGACAGACAGACAGACAGACAGACAGACGAACTTTAATGATCTCTGAGGGAAATTGCATTCGTTACAATACAATACTCCAGTGCAAAAGGAAGAAGAGACAGACACTCTACGTAAAGTAAAGTGTTAGAATATAAATATATAATATAAACCTATGTAAAATATAAAATAAAATAAAAACCTATGTAAAATAAACCTATGTAAGCAATATACAAAATATACATACATAAAGAAATAAATGTACATACAACCAGGCATACACTGAGAGGTGATAGCATACGCAAGGATGTAGCATGTCAGATTCTATGTTGGAAAAAGACCAGTTGTGCAAAGAGATGACAATACATGTAGTTATTATAAAGAAGCCATGTGTCGTTTTATTATTATTTTTGTATCCAAACATGTCACACAGTCAGAGACACAGACAGACAGACAGACAGACAGGCCGTCTCTCAGACAGAACAACAGACAGATGGACGGTCATACATACATACAGGCTATCAAAGGAGAAGACAGGCCATACAGGAAAAAGAACCATGGTTCTCTTATCCAAGCTTGATTGGATCAGCCTGAGCTTTGGGCCGCCAGGCTGGTATAGTCTGTTGTTTAGCATTTTTGCAGCGCTGGGACAAACCCGAGGCCAGCAAAACAACGGGGACCCGACTTTAAAATCCTCAACTACCTTAAGAATATTTAACAATACACGCGCCAACAATAGACAAGCTAACAAACGAGTCAATACGTTCCGTCAAAGAATCAGTTTATTGCTCTGGGTGACACTCACTGAATGACTGGATGAAGTCAGCTCTCATGTAGAAGGTGCTCTTTTATCTGCAGTTATCATACAGAACTATCTTAGCGCTGCCTGAAACAGGCGGTGAGGGGTGTGGACCCGGTAAGACAGGGGAAGACAGGGCAGTTAGAGACTGATTACGTGACCTCAGGCGGGGAGAGAGAGAGACTGTTACTGGGAGGAGCAGAGCGCACCGACAGATTAACTTGTGTTTGATCGAGGTGACTTTATTTGAAGGCTTATTAACAGAACACCAGCGGCAGCTGGAGCGAAGCATCGACCAGAGAGGTAGACAGGAGCCTTCTGCAGCCGTGAGGTTAAAGCACGTCCACATGTCATGAGGTTTAACGATCTGACAATCAAGTGAAGAGAAAGGTGATGAAGGTCTTTATGTCAAAGTCAGCGGTCTGGTGAATCCGGCCGG
>JAXIVH010000534.1:5000-32500 GCA_036785325.1 Urophycis tenuis | reverse complement strand
CCTGGGTCTTGACCCCCAGGCTGTCCTGCACCGTGCTGCGAGACAGGGAGCAGCTCACCGCGAAGCACTGGAACATGGCTCCTATGGAGTTACACAGGCCCAGCGCCAGCAGGTCCTGCAGCACAGACTCAGCCGTCAGGGAGGACTTCCAGCCCTGGCCAGGCTATCATTGGCCTGACCCACAAATTCATTCGTTCATTCAAGAAGTCATTCATTCATCCGTGATGAAGAGCGGATTTTTCACATTTTCACATTTTCGCAGACACTTTCATGGAAAGTGATTTATTGTGAATTCCGAAGTTCAGTCTTCTAAATGTGATTTTCCAGGCTGTAAATCAACACAATAATAAGTCAAGATCTGTTGATCCCTCTCATATCGTCCTCATCTAAATGGTTAAGGTTTGACTTAACGCGCCTCTGACCCTACACTCCCATTGAATACACAGAAGTCATCAGTTAGTCATCTGGTTAGGAGTGGGACCTGGCTGGGGGTCTACGTGGTACTGGGGTGTGTTTGGACCGTGTGGTTAGGAGTGGGACCTGGCTGGGGGTCTACGTGGTACTGGGGTGTGTTTGGACCGTGTGGTTAGGAGTGGGACCTGGCTGGGGGTCTACGTGGTACTGGGGTGTGTTTGGACCGTGTGGTTAGGAGTGGGACCAGGCTGGGGGTCTATGTGGTACTGGGGTGTGTTTGGACCGTGTGGTTAGGAGTGGGACCTGGCTGGGGGTCTACGTGGTACTGGGGTGTGTTTGGACCGTGTGGTTAGGAGTGGGACCTGGCTGGGGGTCTACGTGGTACTGGGGTGTGTTTGGACCGTGTGGTTAGGAGTGGGACCTGGCTGGAGTCTACGTGGTACTGGGGTGTGTTTGGACCGTGTGGTTAGGAGTGGGACCTGGCTGGGGGTCTACGTGGTACTGGGGTGTGTTTGGACCGTGTGGTTAGGAGTGGGACCTGGCTGGGGGTCTACGTGGTACTGGGGTGTGTTTGGACCGTGTGGTTAGGAGTGGGACCTGGCTGGATGTCTACGTGGTACTGGGGTGTGTTTGGACCGTGTGGTTAGGACTGGGACCTGGCTGGGGGTCTACGTGGTACTGGGGTGTGTTTGGACCGTGTGGTTAGGAGTGGGACCTGGCTGGAGTCTACGTGGTACTGGTGCTTGTGGGCGAACGAGGAGCCCATGGTCGAGAGGAAGCTGAAGCCCACCAGGGCAGTGGCCAGAGCCGGGACGAAGAGCTCCCTCGCTCGGGAGAGAGAGGGGAGCACTGGGGGAGAGAGACTATATGGGGGCAGAGAGAGAGAGTGAGAGAAAGAGAGAGAGAGAGAGAGAGAGAGAGAGAGAGAGAGAGAGAGAGAGAGAGAGAGAGAGAGAGAGAGAGAGAGAGAGAGAGAGAGGGAGAGACGGAGAGAGAGAGTGAGTCAGCTTCTAACTAATGCCTTGTTTATGATTAATATAAATGCATTTGATAGTAATCATTGTTCTCTACGGCCAGCCACTGTTAATGATTGGCTGTAGAGAACTCTACCCCCACAGTACAGCTACTTCTGTGTGACATCAGTCTATTTTTGTGTCACTCTATTGTGTCGTTGTTTTTGTTCATCGAGTTCATCGCCTTCAGCACAAACCATTTAATCACCTGGTCAACACCTGGAGTGTGTGTGTGTGTGTGTGTGTGTGTGTGTGTGTGTGTGTGTGTGTGATTTTGATACAAATACACACACACAGACGGGTTGTACTGACCCACTGGGGATGTGTCCGACCACCTGGACCCGGTGCTGTCCAGACAGGTCCATCTGCACTGAGAGCACCGTTCCCACGACGATCTGAAACAACACAACACAAACATGCAAAACACGGCATCAGCACAGCGTGTGTGTGTGTGTGTGTGTGTGTGTGTGTGTATGTGTGTGTGTGTGTGTGTGTGTATGTACGTCTGTGTGTGTGTGTGTGTGTGTGTGTGTGTATGCATGTGTGCGTGTGTGTGTGTGTGTTCTTCAGTCACCAGAATGAGTTCCCAGGGGACGGCGAAGGGAATCCTGCTCCTCAAGCGCTCGTTCAGCATCTTGCCCCCAATCAGCGTCGCCATGGAAACCAGGGAGACTGACAGGGTGGCCGGTACCACGCTGGCCACGCCCAGCAGCACATCCCTCACAGTCTGATGGGGGGAACACGCACACACGCACGCACACATGCACACACACACACACACACACACACACACACACACACATTCATGTTAGAAACTTTAGATCTCGCAATTATGCCTCAAAGGTATGGATGGCATGGCTCTGTAGTACGACACACACTGAATGTAAACACTGTGTGTGTGTGTGTGTGTGTGTGTGTGTGTGCGTGCGTGTGTGTGTGCGTGTGCGCGTGCGTGTACATGTGAGTGTGTGTGTGTGTAAGTGTGTATGTGTGCGTGCGTGCGTGCGTGTGTGTGTGTGTGTGCGTGCGTGCGTGTTAGTGTGCGTGTGTGTGCGTGTACGTGTGTGCGTGTGTGTGTGCGTGTGTGTGTGCGTGCTTGCGTGCGTGCGTGCGTGCGTGTGTGTGTGTGCGTGTGTGTGTGTGTGTGTGTGTGTGTGAGGGGCTGACCCAGGCGGAGGGCAGCAGCTGTGAGTGTCTCTGCGCGGGGACTCCGGTCAGCAGGGGGAGCTGCAGCACGATGACGTGCAGGCTGGCCGCGGTGGTGTAGCCCCTCACCACGGGGTCCGACAGCCAGCGACACACCCCGCCCCCCCGCAAAAGGTACAGCAGCAGCTGGGGGGAGGACGTGAGTGTGAGCGCACACACATACATTAACACATGCATAATATGCACCTCTTACTGTTTACACTGTTTACACTTTTACAACAATTGCACATATTCGTGACCACCTTTTTATTTAGATTTTTTTGTACTTATATTTTTACATATTTATATTTATATTTGCATGCTTGTCAAGCACTGGGGATCGAGGGAAACGGCATTTTGGTTTTTGTGTATGTCCTGTACATTCATGAAAACTGACAATAAAGTTTACTTGACTTGACTTAAATACACACCAAGATGAGTATGAGCGCGCCCGCACACACACTATCTAGAGGATGGATACCCGACCCGAGCCTGACAGGCCGGGGTCGGGTTCGGACAAATATTTGGAAATTATGCTCGGGTTCGGGTCGGGCTCGGTCACATCTGTGCGATTTAAAATGTTTAATTTACCCGCGTGCGCATGTTGCGCTCATCTGTTTGTTGACATTTCCAAATGCCTTGCAGTTGCTTAATAAAGGCGGGCTTTCATAAACACAGACATAAATGTGTCATTAGTATGAAAAAAAATAGACTTTAACTGTCTTAGACTTTAACTGTCTGACTTTAACACAATCATACACACACGCACGCACACACGCCCGCACACCCAGACACACACACAGGGCTGAGGGAGAGGAGGGTGGGACCTGGATGAGGCCACAGAGGAAGGTGACCTGCACAGCAACATCCATCTTCACCGCGTCCACGTCGCCCTGCTCATCATCTGTGTTGCCGGGCAACTCCACGCTGTCCGTCACAGAGCCAATCATGATGGCCAGGACGGCAAAGGTGCCTGAACACACACACACACACACACACACACACACACACACACACACACACACACACACACACCAGTGGAGTATTACTGACAACCTGAATGATGTGCAGCTTTTCAATTCATGAAAAGCTGTGTTCCTCAGTTAATACAGTTGAGATAATTTAGAAATAAAGAATAAAAGAAAAGGGTAACAAATTAAAGAAAGAATGAAAGGAGAGAAAGAAGGAGGCAAAGGTGGTCACCTATAGACACCTGCCTGCACGTGCCGAAGACGAGGTAGATGAGGATGGGATAGAAGGAGCTGTAGAGTCCGTAGACTGGAGGAACCCCCACCAGCATGGCATTGGCCATGCCTAATGGATGGAGAGAGAGAGAGAGAGAGAGAGAGAGAGAGAGAGAGCGAGAGAGAGAGAGAGAGAGAGAGAGAGAGAGAGAGTGAGAGAGAGAGAGTGAGACACACACACACACACACACACACACACACACACACACACACACACACACACCACACACACACACAGACAGACAGACAGACAAGAATTGAAAGAATAGTCCCTAAATGAATGCATGATTTAAATCACAATCAGAATAGGTAGTCTGTCTAACCTGATTTAAGCTTCACTTTAGTTTGACAGTGCAAAGTGTAATGGCATTTGTATTAAGAGCTGCACGTCAGTAACAAGCAGCTACATGGGGTCAGGACATCTGTTCGAGGACCCCTACAGCTGCAGACTGTTGACAGGAGGGGTTGGCCCCCACCCTGGGGGTGCCCCACCCGACCCACCCACTAGACTAGCCCCCCCTACCCTGTGGTAGGTGCATGATGCCCACGCTGATGCCAGACACCAGGTCTCCCACGGCGTTTGTCCCTGACTGGGTAGCCCGGAAGCCAGGAGAGCACGGGGAAATGTCCCAGCATGCACTGCTTCAACCTGGAACCAGAACACCTGGGGGAAGAGCACCTTAGACACCTCAACACATGCTGGGCTTTGGAAACCGGTCAGGATAAATAGTGCATTCAAAAAATTTGTAACATGAATACACAGGCACGCAGGTTGGCATGTTACAAACAAGCATACATAACATCATATACAGCATGATAACATGTACACATACACACACACACACACACACACATACAAATGAAATTATTTTGTTGTAGATCTATGAAGCCCTAGCTAAGCATAGTGTGACTAATCAGTGGATGGATACCACAGTAAAAAGACACCGACACACGCACACACACACACACACACACACACACACACACACACACACACACAACACACACACACACACACACGTGTCACTCACCAGCATTGCGCCGTCGCAGTCTCCAAAGCGACCGGGACTTCTTCTTGCCTACCCGACGCCCAAGGATATCCAGCTGCTGTTCGTCCGGCAGAGCGGGCGTGACGAGGCAGCGCTGGCTCCAGGAGCAGGTGGTTCAGCGGAGAGCTCTCCATTTGAGGCTGCAGTGCCGGGCGTCCTGCATGCTCACCTCTCACCCACATCACGGCAGGAGGTTGCTCAACGCGGGCTGATGTCGACATTAACCCTTCCACCGCCATAAGGCTCGGCTTAGCGGAGTGGAGGGTTGCAAGGGGTGGTTAGGTGTGTAAAGTAAACGCAGATGGAGGCACTGGAGGTGGATTTACATTCACACACACAACACACACACACACACGCACGCACGTGCATGCATGTGCACACACACACACACACACACACACACACACACACACACACACACACACACACACACACACACACACACACACCCCTATAGGCTACCCCTACCAAGAATTAATTGAAAATGTCTGTGGCAGAGAGAGAGAGAGAGAGAGAGAGGAGAGAGAGAGAGAGAGAGAGGAGAGAGAGAGAGGGAGGAGAGAGAGAGAGAGAGAGAGAGAGAGAGAGAGAGAGAGAGAGAGAGAGAGAGAGAGAGAGGAGAGAGGGACAGAGACAGAGGGGGCTAGAAGAGAGAAAGTAAAAGCGTTTCACAGTGGCTTCACACACACACACACACCACACACGCGCACGTGCATTTGCACACGCACACAGAGGCTACCCCATCGACTATCCCCTACCAAGAATTCATTGAAAATAGCTGTGGCAGAGAGAGAGAGAGAGAGAGAGAGAGAGAGAGAGGAGAGAGAGAGAGAGAGAAAGTAACAAGCGTTTCACAGTGTGTTTCACAACACACACACACACACACACACACACACACACACACACACACAGACCACACACACACACACACACACACACACACACACACACACACACACACACACACACACACACACACCACACACACTCCCCCTCTTCACAACACGTGAGGTCGGGGGGTGTCCTACACCAGCACTGACCTCAGATGTGTAGGAGTCCATGGCGCCCTCACCCTCCCTCTCTTTCTCTCTCACCCCTCCCCTCTCTCTCATTCCACTCCCTTTTGTTTCGCCCCCGAGTTCAAGCTCCCCTACAGGCCCCCCTCTCCCTCCCTCTCCACTCTCTCTCTCTCTGTTTCCCTCACCCATTCTCTCTATTATTTATGGATCCTGAATGCCTCCTTTATGACTGCTTCCCATTCAGTGTGACTGGGTTAGTGAGCAGTAACTACACACACGGTTCTAGGAATGGAGGATGTTTTCAGGCACGCCACCGCACAGCACAACAGCCCTCGGAGCAATAAAACAATTCGACAACAATTCAACGATCGTCACTTCCAATCAGTTGGCAAGGTGCCCCTGAACAGACGCAAGCCGTCAACCTTTATTCCTGAAATGCATTTCACATGAAGGCAGGCGATCAGGAAACTGGGATCTCAAGCACACGTGGCTAAACGCTAAATGCTAGTGACCCACTGCATGTTGTCGGCCAGAGTGAAGTCATATTAGCGCATATTTCAGTTGCGTCGGTAGTGTTGACAGCAATTCATCACGGTGCTATTTTTAATTTTAGGACTAGTTTGCACATGTATTATTAGACTTGTGGGGGTTGTGGGCTGCAGACTTGTGGCTGAGGCTCTGCCCACCCAATCACAAAGCTCGGATGATATGGAACACTAAACGTGGATGTGTGATTGGCCCTGGTTGGGTTTGGAAAAGCAAAAGGAGTTTTGGGTGTGAATCTTGAGGCTTTCAATCCCGAAAGTGTTTCGGAAACTTTCCGAAAAATTAGGTATTGCAATTTGTCTGGTGTTAGTAGTTTACAATGTTATTGTTGATTGTGTGGTTGTTTTATTATTTGGTGAATCATTCCATAATTAAATTCAGAGCGGTGTCAACCACGTGAGTCGGTGTGAACGGGGTGAGACTGAAGTGTGTTATTGTTGCTCTGGGATTCTTATCACCTGTGAAATGGGTGACTGAAGCCCAAGGGACAAAGTCTCAGGAAACATCAAGGAGATCGTCACTATTGGCAAGTGATCAGCAAGGTGTGTGTAGGTGTGCATTTGCATTGCGAGTGTGTGTGCATGTGTTTGTGTGTGTGTCTGTGTGTGTGTGTGTGTGTCCAAAAGAGACCATGGTTCTGGTCAGCTTTACCATAGACATACAGTAGATTTAGGGAGAGGGGGACATGTCCACCCTAGCCCCCCCCCCCCCCCCCCCCCAATGTTGACATGGCCTTGAATTGTCATCCCCAATAATAATTAAAATGTGAAATAGAATACATTAAGAACAAATACATTTACAACAGCAGATACACGGTATTATAATTCAAAAATGAATCCTAGAGTCAAACAGTCTTCAGGCGTCAAAACAAATGTGTGACACAGATCAGTGAATTTGATCCCTAGGCATAAAAATTGAGAACATCTCCCCACACTAGGGGGTCCAATCTTAGACCCAGCAGTCCTGCTACGTCATAACAGAACTCCTGGAGGGGCGAGGCAGCAGAGAGCCTGGGCCGGGAACCAAGAACCACCTCCGGTCTCTCCAGTGGCCCAAACACACAGCGCCGAACTGGAACCTTTTCAGCCTTAACAGCCAATCACGTGCCTATGTGTCTCCGCTTCCAGCAACGTAATTGGTCGAAACATATACCAAGAGAGGTAGAGAATTGCCCGGGTTTGAGCCGCGTCAGACTGCAGTTTCAGGGGGATGAGTCTCACAGAGACCAGAGTTTGGAGGACCGATGCGACACCCCCCCCCCCCCCCCCCCCCAACACAGGCTCAGTACTGCATCTGCCTCAGCAGCAGCATGACGTGCCGCAGCCTCTCTGCGCGACAGCTGGCCGTCTGGTGCAACGGCAGCTCGAAGAAGGAGAAGGTGAAGCTGCGCGTGAAGCTGAGGCTGGTGATTGGACGCAGCGGGGGGAGGCGGGGCACGCGGGGCGCCGGCCTCCGTCTGGCCCGCGACTCCCTGGCCTCCCTCCCTAGAGAGAGAGAGAGGGAGAGAAAGAGAGAGGGGGAGGGATTGACAGAGAGAGAGAGCTACTATGAGCTATCATGGTACTACTTCAGAAAGGCTGTGGTGATATTAGTTAGTATATACTAATATAACTAAGAGATACTGTTGTGAGAAGAGGGGAGGCTAATCACTTAGCAACACAACACATCCTACCTGGGCACTCCATCGGGGGTGAGACGCGGTGCGCCATGGAAGGGGCGCATGGATTCGAACCGCCCACCTCTCCTCTTGACACGCACCTCCCGCGGCGAGTGGTCGCCGTCCCGGGCAGCAGAGGAGGAGGAGGCGGAGGAGGAGGAGGAGGAGGAGGAGGAGGAGCAGGCAGGTGCAGGCGAGGGTGGGCCGGAGTTGGGGGAGGAGGGGGTGGAGGGGGAGGAGGGGGGGGGGGGCGGAGGGATGGAGGTGAAGGAGGTCTCGGAGAGGGAGAGCCCCTCCCAGGGGGTGATGGAGGAGTCAGCGTGGAGGAAGGCGTGCGAGAGGGGGTGGGAGGAGGAGGACGAGGAGGCGGGCTGGGAGGGCCGGCTGCGCCTCCTCAACCTGGCCTGGGGGAGGCGCTGGGGAGGTGCAGAGGAGGAGCTTGAGGCCTTGGCTGACGGTGGACGTGAGAGAGGTTTGATAGAAAACAGATTGCGACAGTGTGATTAAACATTTGAGGAACACCAATACACTCTCCCACCGAAGGATTCTAACAACATCATGTATACAAAAAAAAAACACCCGAAACATTCTGACAACGTCAAAACATTCTAAAAAAAAAACTGAAACATTCTAACGCCTAAAGATTCTAAAAGACACCGGAACATTCTAAATCCAAAACATTTTAGCATTCCGTAGTTTTAAAATGATTACAACAATTAGATACAATTACAGATAATGACATAGTCAATAGTGGATAATTCTGCCATAATTTAATCATGAATCAAGCAATGTGATTACCTGCTCTCTTGTTTTTCGACGATCCAATCAGAGGTAAGCGTTCGTGGGACATCATCAGTCCTGGTTATTTAATCAATTAAGAGAGACATTCCAAGTAAATATGTAAATTCCCCAACAGACGTGCATTAGTGGTCGTAATTAGCACAATACTCACTGCAGATGCACGTCTCCCCTCCTCGGATTCGTCCGTTAATTCCAACCTCATTTCCTTTCCCTCTCTCTCGTTTTGAACTCGAACTCATCCATCTACAGCTCAGCTTGCCTTTCTGTCTTTGTTTCCCTGCGTTCCTTCTCCTTACCTTTGGCAAAGCCTTTGCTGTTCCCTTACCTTCCTATCGTCAACCTGCTCTTTGCTTTCTTCGCAGTGCGCTACAGAGGTCTATAGTTTCATGAGTTTCTCTTCTACCAACTCTTTCTCTCCCTCCCTCCCTCCCTCCCTCTCACTCTCTATCTCAGCATGGGGTCTCGCCTATCACTTACTCTGTAGTATCCCCTATCACACGGCGCTTCACCCTCCCTGTCCTTATAGTGTACCGTTCAACCATCACACACGGGGGAGGGATTCGTACAGACCTGCCGGCAACCTTCAAAATGTAAAAGGTCCAATGAACTGAAATTACAAGAGCATGAAAATGTAGTACGCAATATGAAATTGGTTAATTGTTATACGCAACACTTTGAATCACCCTGGGCATCAGTCAATAACAAATCTTGATGTAAAAAAAAAAGTGTTTAACTTAAGAGGTCAACAATGGCCCCCCCCTGACCGATGCCTTTATCCTCTGTTCCCCACCAACACTGAAGCTTCCTGTCTCCCTCTATCAGGTCTACTGTCACCCCCGCCCCCCTCTCCTCACCTGGCCACGCCCACTTACACTCCCCTCGCTGCTCCTGCTTTGGGCTTTTGGGCCCGAGGAGGCAGGCAGAGGGGCGAACGGCGAAGCCGTGAAGCAGCTTCCATGTCTGTCCTGTGTCCCTCTCTCTGTTGCCTTTCACTCGTTAACCCAGAGCAAATCTCTCTGCCTGTCTCTCTTTCCCTCTGCCTGTCTCTCTCTTTTACGGTGACCTTCCCAGACTGGATGGTTCATCTCCTCCGAGTCTTTCTTCTTTTATTTCACTCGCTGTCATTCTCTCTGGCCTCTCTCTCTCTCTCTGTTCCCTCCATCTCCGCGATGAGGAGATTGCAGGACAAAAGGCAATATGATATCAGGTTGAAATATTGATGCAAAGCAGTGGGCCCCTCTGTACCTTCCTGGCATGGGTTGAACCCACACACACAACACACAACACACACACACACACACACACACACACACAGACACACACACACACACACACACACACACACACACACACACACACACACACACACACTAAAATGTCATTCCATCCGGATACATGCATACAATTAAAACACACTCTCTCTCTCATACACACACAAACACACACACACACACACACACACACCTCATCGTCTTGACATTTATCTCCTTCTGCTTCAATGCACAATAGATCAACCTGCTGTCACCCACATTCACATGCAACATGCCTGCCGAAACACAAACACACACACACACACACACACACACACACACACACACACACACACACACACACACAGCATCTTCTCATGCATGTTCAACAGCACTACCACATGCTGGCCTCTCAGTCCCAACAGCTCGTTCTACTCCAATCAGATCTCAGGAGGACCACACACTCACACGCACACACACGTTCACACCCGCACACACACGCTCACACCCGCACACACACACACACACACGGCTCAAAACTCAGCCTCCACTTGAGTTCTTTTAGTAAATCTCTTCAATCTATCCATGTTGTTAGCATGGAATTAGCATTTCCCTATTAAGATAAGATAAGATAAGATATTTCTTTATTAATCCCCCGTAGGAGAAATTCGCAGAGACCAGCAGTGCAGGGGATAGATGAGCAGTAAAGAGCCTGGCTAAATTCTATACACAATAAAAAACAATAGATTAGATTAAATACGCGCTCTTAAGTCAGGTCGGTGACGAGAGGACCCGTATGCATACTAGTGTCCTAGATAGCAGTTTGTGGTGCAAAATGCAAGATAGATCAAATAGTGCAAGTAGATAAAATAGTGCAAGTATGCGGAAAGTGCAAGGTGCAAGATGTGCAAATTTATACAGGTATTCCAGGTACAATATATGAATGGTCCTGGAATAACAACGGCTGGGTCACAGTCCAAGGTGTGTGGTGTATGTGAATGAAAGTTCAGTCCATTCCATTTGTCTGGTGGTGTTGGAGCTTCCTGAGCCTGATGGTTGGTGGGATGAAGGAGCACCCAAGCACTTTGAGGCACTTGGCTGAGTGAGCATGTGGCTGAACGTGTTCCTGAGTTGCTTCAGTTGCTTCAGTTCGGCACAGTGAGGCTGAGAGGGTAGGTCCGGGTCGCCAGCAGCATTCCCCTCGTCTTCCTCACTGTCGCCGCCTCCACACCGTCCAGCTTCATCCCCACTGCAGGGCTCGCCTTCCTCCCCGGCTTGTACAGCTTCCTGGCACCACCGCTCCCAATGCTTCCTCCCCAGCACACGGCAGTGAAGAGGTGACACTGGCCACCGCAGACTGGTAGACCATCCGTAGAAGCCTGGTGCACACAATGAAAGATGACAGATGGGCAGTGGTTATTAATGAGATGAACAGTCATAAGATGAGAATGGCTAGAAAACAGTCTGGGGTGTGTGGTGTGTTATACAAATCCATTATCTGGTGGTGCTGGCGCTTCCGAGACGTTGGGAGCGTGTGGTTGAGGTATTGTAGAGCCTGATAGCTGATGGGATGAAAGAGCCCCCCAAGCGCTTTGAAGCACGTGGCTGAGTGAGCCTATGGCTGAACGTGCTCCTGAGTTGCCTCAGCTCGGCGTAGAGAGGGTGAGAGGGGTTGTCCAGGATCGCCTGCAGCTTTCCCCTCATCCTCCTCTCTGTCACCGCCTCCACACAGTCCAGCTTCATCCCCACCACGGAGCTCGCCTTCCTCACCAGCTTGTTCAGCTTACTTGCCCCACCGCACCCGATGCCTCCTCCCCAGCACAATTCAATAAATTCACAATTCAATATTCAATAAAGCAACACATCACAGCGCCACATCAAATTATAGACAGCCTCATCTTTGATCTCCCTCTCTCCGTCACACACAAATAATATATTCTGCACTCCTCCATGCAGAAAGATTTCTGCGAGATTCTCTTTTGATCATGGTGAAGTTTATCAATTCAACAAATTTGTTATTCAGCACACACACACTACTGGGCACGATCTTGCCCAATATAGACCAAATTAATATGAACTATTGATGTTGTATCGATCACATGCCCAAGTGTATAACCACGGTGGTCTTGAAATTGATGCGTAAAACCGCACTAATGCACAGAATTCTGGGTTGAATTGGTATAAATTATTTATTACATCAATTATATTAAAACAATACAGCGTAAAATATCAGCCTATTTTTTGCTCACCAAGATACAACCCACAGGATTCAGAAAATGCATTAAAATATCCATTTTGAAACCGGGACCCACACACACGCAGTCACACACACACACAGACACACACACACAAACACACACGCACACACACGTCCCCATAAATGTACTTTGCTCTTCATCCTTCACCGCGGCCCCCGTCATCGTCAAGGCTTGGTGATGTGTAGAAGCTGCAGGCCCTGACCGCAGACCACCACCCACCCAGACCGCCCCGCTGTCCCTCCCCCGTCTCCCCCCTGGCCGGCCGGCCCACCGCTCCCCGGAACTGGGCCCCTGGTTCCCGGAGTTCCCCCCTGACCCCCGTCCTCACCCCCGACCTCGCATCCAGCGTCTCCGGGGTCGGCCAGCGCCTCCCCCTCGTCTCCCTTGTCTCCCTCCTCCCCCGCCGGTCCCCACGCCGCCAGGCCGGCGGCGTCCGCCACGTGGGAGTACAGCGCCCCCGCGTGGCGGAGCGCGGTGCCGCACGCTCTCCAGAGACGCACCCTCTGGTCGGGGGAGGCGGACGCCAAGAGGCCCGGGGAGAGGAGGCGCAGGGCGGTGACGGGGGCCGAGTGGGCCAGCGTGACCCGCGCCTGGGAGAGCAGGGTGAGGTCGGACCCCGCCAGAGGGGGGCGGCGGCCCTCCTGTGGGAGCGCTGCGCCGCCACCGCCACCGCCGCCGCCATCTGCCGGCCCCGTCGGGTACCGCACCTTCACCACCGACACGCTCAGCTGCCCGTCGTCGCCGCCGCTGGCGACGGTCACCAGGCAACCGCCCTCCGTCCTCTCCTGCCACACGGCCAATGAGTTGACGCCGCTCTGGTGGGCGGGAACGGTGAGGAGCGGAGCGGGAGGAGCCGACGCGTCACTCAAATTCCCAGCCGATGGCGAGGCGGTTAGGTCCCACAGTGCGATTTTCCCATCGGTTGCTGCGCTCAGGAGAAGTCTGTATCTGAGAGAATCAAAGACAAAGGACGAATGCTGGGTCATAATGTGATAGTAACTATGTAACGTATATTTTCACTGTTAATGTACTGAACTGTCCATAAAGCTTACGTCTAAGCTTACGTCTACCTACGTCTACTCTATTTATTGTTAAACAGAAAATCATGATGATGAATCATGACGATCATCTCTTATTTGGTCATACTTTCTGCTGTGACACCTTACTTGCCAATTTCCGGTATTAATAAAGTAAATGTTATCTTCCAAGCAGTAATGTGATACAACTTAGTGCATACTGTAGAAACCTCTGCGTACCTGTTGCCTGCTCCGTCAGCCAGACAGCAGGGAGCGACACTGAGCACACAGCGCTGGTGGTAGAAACTCTCCCAGAGCAGATCAATCTGACCTTTGACCTCGCTTATGGAGAACAATCTGGTAGAACAATGACAAGAAAGTGAGGAAAGTGTAGGTGAGTGAGAGCCCAGTGAAAAGTGGGTTCAAATGCTATAAATAAGATCAGTCACTCCTAAATTGTTTGAAAGGACAAGAAGATAAATTTAAGTTGCAGTTTCGGTTGATAAATGATAAAATATAAGAATAATGTACAGCATAATCCATGCTCATATTATACCAGAATCAGAATCAAGTTTATTGCCAAGTAGGTTTGCACCTACAAGGAATTTGACTTGGTGCAATTGGTGCAAAGAAAAACAGTATTCAAATATAAGTAATATAACTATAAATATATGTACAATGAACACGGAGCAGTGGTGCAAGCAGAGAAAAATGGTGGTCCCCAATGAGTACACAGTTACACTTATAATTATAATTATACATTTATAAGCATATTTCACTGACTTACTTCAAAGCTGTTAAATTCTGTGCTAAATTCTCTCCCCTCACTCCCCTTAGCCACATCCTCCAGGCTGTCAGAAAGCTGAAATCCCCCCCACACACAAACACCTGGACAAACTGTCTCTTGCACTTGGCTCTTGCAAATTGGCTGCTATTTATTGTCCTTACTCACAGTATTGTATTGACAGTACTGTCCCAATGGCCTTTTGCACTAACTTTTACAGAAACTTATGCTGCTACTCAACAGTAGATTCAGACATTGCACATATATTTTTATTGTCTCTTTTTATCTTATCTGTTTGAAGTTGTATGTTTACTTTCAGTATCAGGAGTGTCTTGTCTTGTCTGGTGTGCCTGTGCACTTTATCTGTTTCACCGCGGGAGAGTGAGAACTGTGCTCTCGATTCCTTTGTATGTCTTGACACGTGAAGGAACTGACATCAAAGCTGCTTTGACTTTGGTTTGTCTCGTGGGACACACAGACCTGATGGCTCCATCACTGCAGGCCAACGCCACAGCGACCCCCGCAGCGTCCCTGTTCACCAGCGCTGAGGACATGTACCTGTAGGAGACACACACACACACACACACACACACACACACACACACACACACACACACACAAACACACACACAACAGACACGCAAGTACCAGTGAGTTGAAAAAGATATCAAGGAGAATAAAACTGGGGACTGTGATAAACACAAGAAGTCCCTGCCGCGTCGCTCTGTGAGCCGCTTGCCTCGTCTCGGGGTCCGTTTTCACCGTCTTGTGTCGGTTCCGCCTCTTTTCCCACTGCTCGTCCAATCGGTGACCGGCCACCTGAATCACCTGGCAATAAGGTTCCCGCCTCCTCTCGTCCCAGCCGACCAGCAGCCGGTAACACTGCATCTGAGCCCGGCCCCCGGCGGAGACCAGCAGGGCGGAGAGCGGCGGCCCTTCCGCCCTTCCTCCGGTCCCCCCGCCGGCCCGGTCGCTCACCGCCAGCAGGGTGCGGACGTTGGAGATGTGGTCGGTGACGACGGACAACACCTGGACCGCGCCGGAGCCCGGCTGGACGGCCAGCACCGTCAAACTGGTGTCCTCCCCGCCGGTCACCAGGACCTCCCAATGTCCCCCGTCCGTCCCCGTAACCCCAGCGGTCCGAGGCCCGTCCCCGGCGGCCCCCAGCCTCCCCAGCCTGCACACGCAGCCGATGCCCTTCCCGTGAAGGCCCTCCCGGAGGCCCCGAGCCCCGCTCTCGCTTGCAGACCCGGCCGAGGCCAATGCCTCGCCGGGGGGCTGCGAGGCTACCACGGCCCCCTGCTTGATGAAGACCAGGGCGCCGTGGCCGGGCCACAGGCTCTTGCGGGGAGGCCACAGACTCCAGGAGCGATGGCCGCCGCCGCAGAGCACCGCCAGCAGCCTCTCCTGCCTCACGGGGTCCCACACCACGAAGTGGACCGCGTGGAACCCGGCGATGACAAAGCGGCACTCTCTTCCGTGGCTCCACCCCTCTGACTCCTCCCCTATTCTCGCCGTCTCGGGTTCCTCGGCCCATTTGCAATGCCACTCTTCCCTTTCTGCTCCGACTTCCTCTTCCTCGTCCTCCTCGTTGTGGCGTTCCTGTTCAGCAGGTGCGAGGATCAGAACCCGCTCCAGCCACTCCATGCCCTTGCAGGCCCGCTGGACCCTCAGGACCTCCAGCTGGGGCCCCGCCCCGTCCTCGTCGATCCCCCCAGCGCCAGGTCCGGGGGTCCCCGGGACCCGCTGCGGTGTCGCCGGCCGGACCCTGAGGACCCGGACGCAGCCGTCCCGCCCGGCGCTGTAGAGGAGGCCCTGGTGCTCGCAGACAGAGGTCACCCCCTGTTTACCGTGCGCCCCAAACAGACAGCTCAGAGGCCGGAGGCTCAGGTCGCCCTGTCCTACGGGCTTCCTCCCGCCTTCATCCGAGCCCTCGCTCCCTTCCTCATCGCGACAGTCTGTTTCTTCCTCGCTTCCCGCATCTTCCTCGCTCCGTTCGTCCGCCGAGCTCACGACCAGCAAGCCCGGGCGTCCCTCTCTCTCCGCGTCGATCTCCCGCCGCGCTCCGCCGCCGCGTTCCTGAAACAACAGCAGGGATCCTCGGCGGTCTCCGCACACCCACAGCGCCCCCGGTGGCCCCCCGCGGAGGCGCACCGCGGCCGTCAACCAGCGCTTGGCACAGGGGGGCAGAACAAAGGGCGCGAGAGGCTCGGCCAGCAGAACGGTGCCGGAGTCTCCCTCCTTCCACCGTGCCTCTACGCGCCAGCGGTGCACCAGGCCGGCTGCGCCCGACGCCAGCAGGTAGCCCGTGTGGGCCGTGCGGCTTCCGACCCAGACCAGGCTGTGGATCTTCCCGCGGCCTCCCCTGAGAGAGAGTCCGCGCCGCGGTAGCGACACGTCGAAGACGCGGATGCCGCCGCTGAGGTTCCCCACCGCGCACAGGTGAGCCCGGCGCGGACGGCCCTTCACCCGCACCGTGAGGACTTCCATCACGCAGTAGGACTGGGACTCCGGACCGCCCTGCCACAGCAGCTCCCACTGTCCGGGCGCGCCACAGCGACCCCGGTAGACCGCCCCCTGGTCTGTGCACGCCAAGATTGCGCCGCGGGACCAACTTGCGGTTTCGTCCTGGACCACGCGCACCACCTTGGGCGAACCTCGTCCGGAAAACTTCAAGTCCGTCAGGGTCTCGGTGGCAACCGTCTGCCGGCGTGCCTCCTCCTCATCCTCGTCCACTTTCGTCTCCTCCACCCGCCACAGCCTCACGCCTCCGTCCGCGCCCCCGGTCGCCACCCATCTCGCTCTGGTTCCCTCGGCATCCCTTCCCTCGCTCACGGCGAGCGCTCGGATCCCGCCGGCCCGGTGGCCCTTCAGGGTCTGGACCACCTTCGCCCCGCCGGTCTGGGACCAGTCCCAGACCAGACAGCAGCCGTCCTCCCCGGCGCTGTACGCCCTCCGGGGGGAGAGGTGCACGGAGAACACCCTGGCCTGGTGGCCGTAGAGCACCATGAGGCAGGCGGGGTCCGGGTCCCCGCACGTCTGAGCGGGACCCCCCAGTGTCCCGACGCCCCACACCCTCACGCTGCGGTCGTCGGAGGCCGAGGCCAAGCGGCCTTTCTCCCGGAGGTAGTGGATGCTGAAGATGACGCCGCTATGCCCCAGCAGACGACGCTCCACGGGGGCTTTGCATTCAGAGTTGCCTCTCCCCTCCTCCACCACCACCTCCTCCTCCTCCTCCTCCTCTCCCCTGGTGCCTGGTCTCCAAAGAACCAGCTGGTTGAAGACTGTTCCCCCGACCAGGACAGAGTCTTCCCAGGACTTGTCCACCAGCAGCAGGGCAGAGTACAGCAGACAGCCGTCCAGGCAGGAGCACCGAGCGAGAGTGTTCCCCTCACAAGGGTCCAGGAGGAGAACGCTGTTATGGGCGAGAGCCACGCCGAGGAGCGCGCGGCCATCCCGGGAAAGCCAACAGACATCCAGGATCCAGTCGCGGAGCTCTACCAGGGGGCCGTTGGCCTCCAGGCGCAGGCGGTCCCTGTGGTGGAGCTCCGTGATGAGACGCACCAACCGCACGCCCTTACCGCCGAACACAGCCAAGTCATAGACGATGGGCTCTGTGGTGGAGCTTCCTCCTGGGAGCAAAGATCAGGGACATGCAATAGATGAATTTGATTTAAATTGACAAAAATACACGTTTATAGATTTTTTTTTATAGAAAATATTATCTATAGTCACTGGATAAATGAAAAGAGTAACACAAAAAAACTCAAGAAATATGACACTGAAATAAATTCAGATGATTTTACTAATAAACAGCTTAGAGATGCAGTCTTAGACAAAAACAGTTGAACTGAAAGGTAACTCTGGCCAACCTTCTTCTCCTTCTTCTTCATGGTTCTGTGGTGGTTCTTTGTCCTGATATTTAGGTCGGATACCGTGGATCCGATAGTGCTGCAGAACGGTAATCGAAGCTGTGGCTTTAGTGGACGACTGGAGGCAGAACGCTGTCAGGGTTGGACCCTCACCTGTCAGAAGATGAGACAGGGGTCTTCGTTAAGAGGCAGGATGGGGAAGAGAAAGACAGTCAAGTAACGGAGGAAGAGCTTACCCTTTAGTAGGTAATCTTCTAAGAAAAACTCCAAAGCCGTGACTGGAGCGATTAACACCAGCGTGTCCATGGTGGACCTATATCATTACTACCACCCTGATGAGATTTCACGGATTTGTATGTACAGGAGGAGGTGTTTAGTAACTTTGATGCTTGACTATAACTTGCAGGTTGGCCACATAACTAGTCCAACAGTTAGTACGGACTTTGACTTACACACAGCTATTCGTGATAAAAGTTGCATACAACCCACGCGCACGTCCTTCTCCCTCAGTGCTGTTGTCAACACGCCTCCATGTGTCCACGCCGTTCCCACGCTCCTTCTTCCGCATTCGTATCTCAACCAATCACAACGGGTCATACAATAGTCAGCTGGCTCCAACGAGGCCGCCTATTGGCTGAGCTCTGCTGTAAGGGGCTGAACGTCATATGTGAGCCGCAAAACTCCTGACGCGTCCTGCGGGCCGCGGAAGCTGCGGTACGAACTTTCCACGGCCGAAACATGCCTGGCAAATGTAAATTTCAGGTTGCGTGGCTTGCGAAGGACATATACAAAGACTGGCTCGTCAAAGACCCGCATGACATCCAGTTGGCGCGATGCAAAGCTTGTTGCAAAGCCATTAAGCTCCAGACGATGGGAGAGGCAGCCCTCACCAGCCACGCAGCGGGCACCGGCCACAAAGCAGCCGTCCGCAAGCTCGTAGAAGGTAGTCCATCTGCATATCGTACGTGTACACAAGCGGCAACACATCTGGCGTCTCCAACAACGCGTCTAGCATCAGCGCTCATGTTCATGCGCCGGTCCAGAGACGCCAGATTTGTTGCTTGCGTCTACAACAATGCGTCATGTTCATGAGTGCAGATATGAGACAAGTTGTTGGAGACAGACGCCAGATGTGTTGCCGTTTGCGTCTCCAACAATGCGTCATGTTCATGCGCCGGCCGGCGGGGTTGCTTGTTATGTGTGTGTTCGTTCACCTTGTTCTTTAACGGTGATGTCCGTCGGTGCGTGCGTGCGTGTGTGTGTTGACATTAGGTGGTCATCGGCGACCACCGCACCCCCCAACAACCCCCCAAAATCGATGTCACTATTATTCCATGCAGTCCGCCATTTGGGATGTGAGGCGCGCTTCCACCTCCAGCGTGTGCGCGCAGCCTTGAGTGATTAGTTTTTCAGGTTAATTTAGTCCCACTCTTACCTTTTGGCCGTAATGTGCACACGTGTGTTGCTGTTGGGCGTCACAAAAGGAAGACCCCTGGCTCGGTTGTGTCTTTTTACGATTCCCCCCCCCCCCCCGTGATTTGGAGAGAAGGCGGCGCTGGGTTTCGGCTGTGAGACTCAACGCGGCCCGGGAGCCCAGGGAGTCCTGCAGACTCTGCACGGTGCAGTTCATCTCAGGTACGTTTTGGAAGTGCTCTCCAGCAGTGTTGCAAGCAATCCTAATAAGTTGACACATGTTAAAGAAAATAGACTTGTAGAAGATGTGTTTTTTTTCTTCTTCATGTAACGCACAAAAGTTTGTGGGCATAAAAGTGTGTCTTCATGCAGCAGCAACACTAAGCAATAATTACTGATGTTGTTCGTATATGGCGCATCTATGGCACACCAGATTTATAAGAGTTTCAACATTTGTCTTCTTTATTTCCTAGGTAAACGGAACAGGAATCCACTGTCCCCGGACGAGGCACCAACAGTGTTGGACCACTTTGCGTGCCGAGTCAACAACAAAAAAAAAACCCTCCCAAAACCCCAAAGATGTTTAAAGCAATAATGAGACGCAGGACGCTGCCGCTGTGGCCGCACGCCTGGAACAGGACCTCCGCCCCTCACGACGTGAGCCAAATACACCAGCCGTACCCTGAGAGCCTTGGGGGTTACCCCCCCCCCCCCCACCCAACAATTGACACCCAAATGGCGGCACAGGCAATAGTGACATCACAGGCGAAGGGTCCATGTTGTGCGAGTGATCACCGTGGCTGATTGTGACTTGATGTGTGACCAGAAGACTGCACCAGTTCACTGTTAGACTTTGTCCTCTAATCCACCCCCTAATTTCCATCTCATCTTCCTTCCCGTGTCTGTCTCCGTCTCGCTGCTTCTCTCTCTCTCTCTCTTTCTCTCTGTCTCTCTCTGTCTCTCTCTCTCTCACTCTGTCTCTCTGGCCCCGTCTAGGGAACATAATGGTGATAAATGTGGCTGATCATGTGAACGGATATGGCAGCATCAAGGTAAACAGGCCCACAGAAGCATAGCACTTCGATGACGTCTGACCCGCCTCCGACCCAGCAGCAGTGTGTTAAACATGGCCGCTTCTCGCCTCCCCAGGACGAGGACGACAAGGAGCAAGTGGCTCTCAGCCTGCACCTCAACTCCTTCGACAGGATGACAGGAAGTGACCCGTCGGCGGCCCTGGACCGCTGCGGCGGCGGCGGCGGCCCCAGCTCCGCATCCCACAATGCATCCTTCCAGGAAGTCACGTTCCCCACCAGCTTCATCGACTCGTGTGGCGTTCCGAGCCAGAGTGCCGTCGACTGTGGTGCGTTCTGCTCATGTTTCGTTTGTTTTGTTTTCTTGAATCAAAACGTACAAATCAAAAGGTTTACGTGACTCGAACCCTTTTGCGTTGTGAATTTCGGACATTACAGTTGCTCTCATCCACATATTAAGATAAGATAAGATAAGATATTCCTTTATTAATCCCCCTTAGGAGAAATTCACAGTGACCAGCAGTACAGGGGATAGATGTGCAGTAAGAGCCTGGCTAAAGTCAATACACAATAAACAATAAATTAGATTAAATACGAGCTCTTAAGTCAGGTCGGTGACGAGTGAGAACCTGTATGCATACGAGTGTCCTTGATAGCTGTTTATGGTGCAAAATGCAAAATAGATAGATAGTGCAAATATGCGGAAGGTGCAAGATGTGCAAATTTATACAGGTATTCCAGGTACAACATATGAATAGACCTGGAATAACAACGGCTAGGACACAGTCCAAGGTGTGTGGTGTGGTGTATGTGAATGTGAAGTTCAGTCCATTCCATTTGTCTGGTGGTGTTGGAGCTTCCTGAGCCTGATGGTTGGTGGGATGAAGGAGCGCCCAAGCACTTTGAGGCATTTGAGGCACATATTACATTATATTATATTGTAGAAAGATAACTGGTACCGGTATGAAGTCGTGCTTGCTAAAATCGTTCTGATCACACATTCCCCGTCACCTCACCATAACATGACTCATCCCTCACCACTATCACTATCTGCTTATCTATCCCAGTGTAACCTCATATCCATATAAACTGCACGTATCTGTTGTACCCATTTTTATGATGGTCACCTGTTGTTTTGCACTACTGCTCTATTGCACTACTGTACACTGCTGCTTATTATTTCCGTACTACGTCTACAATTACTACACTTGCACTATCTGTTTATTGTTTACTGTTGTTACTTACTGTTTACTACTGTCACTTTAATTACTACTGCCACTTTTTCAATACGTACAATACTGCACCTTAATCGCTCCTGGACTTCTGGTTAGAACACCAACTACATTTCGTTGTCTCTGTTCTTGTACTCTGCACAATGACAATAAAGTTTAATCTAATCTAATCTAACCAACGCCCTCTGAACCTGCCAGGTGTCCCCAGGGTCCCGGCTCACAACCACCACCACCACCACCCCCGCCTCCTCCTCCAGCCTCCCCCGCAGCCCCCCGCACACCACCACCACCCCCACCACCAGCAACGCCACCAATCCCCGTCGCCGGCCCGCCGCCGCCGCGAGGAGCCCGGCAGGGTCGTGGCCCCGCCCCCCGCGCCTCCCCCTCCCCCCACGCCCCGCTGGTCCCCGGCAGCCCTCACTGTGCCGGGCCGGGGCCAGCGGCAGAGGGTGGAGGTCCCAGAGGAGGTGGTGGAGGAGGAGTTGGAGGAGGAGGAGAGGGTGGAGGCGCCGCTGGGGGAGCAGCAGGCGGGGTGCAGGGAGCAGATGGAGAGCATGGAGTGGGAGAGGCGGATGCGGGTGCTGGCGTGGGAGCAGGAGGTGCTGAGGGAGAAGGGGAGGGCGGCCCGGCAGAAGGCGCGGGCCTACCGCATGAAGAGGAGGTACTACGGGGCCAAGCTGAAGAGGCTGGGCCAGGAGGTGCCGCCATCTTCCTGCTCCTCCTCCTCCTGCAGCGATGAAGACGAGTGGGGCCGCGGCAAGCGGGCTCCAAGGGAGAAGGCGGCCGAGTGACGAAGGACGAGACGAACTGAAACGTGTAGATTTGCTAATGTATATATTTCTTTGTATACTATGTTCCTTTTTGACTCGAGACAACATGGAGACACGACTATTTTTATATATGATTCGTTTTTTTTGTGACACTTAACACTACAATTGATTGTACCCACTTTTAATATGAGGTGATGCGTCTGAATTTTGAACATCTCTGATGTTGCTTTGAAGAGCTTGTTGCTGCTGCTGCTGCTGTGTGAGACCTCCAATCCAAGATTGAGTTGATGGAGGACGATATCCTTATTGTTTTAAATTATCTGCATTGTACAACAGGAATCAACAATCATTTCTAAAGAGTCGATGCAAATCTGGAAGATTCTCAATTCATGATTACATTGTCTTAGCTTTTTTTTTTTTTAAATACTGTAATTTATCTAATTGTACTGTTTTGAGCGTTTGTTGCAGAGACACCTTTGCGCCCATATAGGACTCGTTTGTCAATCTTTCCTGGGTACAGTTTGATCGCCTTGTGATGGTGACACCATCCAGCTGTTCAATTTTGGGCAGCAGTTGATTTCCACATACAGGCGTGGCCTGACATTGTTACAAAAATACAATGAGATTAAATTACTAAGTACCACTCTTGGTCTCTTTGCTTTTGCTAAATACAGTCAGAAGTAACGCAGAGACATCAGCGATAAGTTGATAAGCGAATTTCTGTTCATCCTTTACCTTTGTTTTTCAGTATATTTCAGACAGAAGGCTTGTGATTGCTAAAACTCCTCCCCTGACCTCTGATTGGTTCATTCATCATTTTTCGATTTGTGATCTGCTGAGAGAAACAACATGAACTCACCAGCTCAGAATGATGTCGCTAACAGTTCTGAGTCACATAGCAGACGTAGAAGGACGTAGACGTAGAAGGCCAGTATGCTTCTCTGGTCAGTTTGTTCTGTTTAACAGTAGTCACACTCAATGCGTACAATTGGTTGTCAAATCACTGAGTTTTCAGATGGGAGGTATCCATGCTTCCTGTCAAATTCTAATTATAAGCACTTTTCTCAGTTTATCTTTCAAATATATACTGTGTATTCCGACAAAATGTTAACATGCTAATATTAATGTTAAAATGTTAACATGCTGATATTAATTTTAAAAGCTAACATGCTAATGCTTACTTTTGATACTCATGTTTTTCGGGGGGGGGGGGGGGGGGGGTTCTTAAAACATGCCCGCTTGCATCATATCTATAAAGCTTTACATTGTTGACTGACACTGATGTCGGCCTCTCTCACAGTGACGTCATCCATCTTGGACTGTGGTGATTCAAGCCATCCACACAGCACAGACCGCCCTGAGATGCGTGACAACACGGACAGTTCAGTCAGTTCAGTTCAGTCAGAATGAAATGCGTTTAAACTTGTGTTTGCAAGGTTCAGCAGCTGCAGACCTTCAAACAGCTCACTGCGCTTTGAAGAGCAAAAGGATTGTTTTTAAGTTGGTCCCTGTGAGGGGGGGTAGTTGAGGATCCGGGCAGCCTGTATTTCTAAGCTATGGTTAGTCAGAGGGTTAGTGATGTGTTTTAAATGAGCGCGGAGTCTCTCTGGACCCACTAGAGGTCTCCCGTCTGAACCAGAACCGATCCCCCACCCCACGCACAGCGTTCACACCAACGACACCCAGGCAAACATACAACGCGGTGACAGAAAGGTTTACATTTTCTTTTAATGTCCAACATTTCGTAAATGTTTTTTTTTCTTTTCGTGATGAACATCTGAGGAACGGTTGTTTCCACGACAACATCCCCATCCTGACAGTGAGAAATGACGACATCCCATTATGAACACACGCAACGAACAAAGACTCCCAAGCTTTCGTGTCTCCTGCAATCCCCCCCCCACACACCAACCCAAGGTTCAAATCCCAAACACGTCTTCATCCCTTAGTGCCTATTCAAGCCTTTAGTAGACAACCTCACTTTGATGTCTGTACTATGTCTGGACCGAACCAGACATTTATCACTTTATTATTATATATGAGTCCCAACCATCCATGTCCTGTTAAGGCTGCGTTTACACAGTTGAAAGACACAGTCAAAATCCGTTGTCAATTCCAAATCACTTGCATAAGGGTTTAGGATCGAGGCGTTATAAAATGTTGGATTATAGGGACGAATATGCATCTTATAGGCCTACATTAAGTATAGTGGTGTGCATGTTGAGAGGTTGGAGACTGCATAGAGACCCATGTGTTATATCGACCACTTTAAGATACATTTGAATCAGACGCAACTGTAAAGGGATTGTTGTTACATTTCTTTAAAGGATTTGTCTCAGAGGGATCTCTCATCTCATTGGACCGGAGGTCATACAAAACATCAAGTCAAAAAACTAAAAACAAACAATCGAACAGAGATGTCCAGCGCTCACATTTCAAACAGACTGCCGCCAACGGCCATTTTGAATCGATAAAAGCCCCCCAGGTAAATAATGACTGGATCAATAAAATAAAGCTCATGTCTGTACAAGACGGAGGTGAAACTAATCTAGCTGAACCACTGGATCAGCTGTATGGGGGAAGCGGGTGGATAAAACAGGAGGGTGGTGTCAAGGCAGTGGACCTTTTGTGGAGGAATGACTGACAGTTATACACTCACAGTAAGTCCTCCCTCCCCACGCCAACAAGGACATAAGGACACGGTCGATGGGTGCTTGTGCACGTTCAGGTGTGACAGACCTGTCGTTTGGGTTCACCATGATTCTCCTTCCTCCGCTCCTCAGCCTTACCCTGTCATTTTGCTTCCCTTTCCCTGGAGATCAGCTTCAACCACATGACATGTCTGTCTTTCTGCATTGCATTCTCACTGTATTCCGTGCCTGTTGTTTAAAATGTTTGATTTTCATGGCGAATCGTTTTGAGTCATGATAAATTACTAAATTGATCTAATGACTAAATATTAGTTGTAGAATGTTTGTGGGCCAATCTCCTCTGTTGGGGTACAGCTTCCATAAAAGTGGAAATAAAAACACAAATAAATAAACAAATGAAAAGATATGTTCACCCAAAATCCACGCACAGCCAACGCCGCATCCGTGTTTAAAATCCACGTTCAGAGCCAGCTGCTCTGCCTTGTCGTTTGTTTGCACACCGCTGGAGGAAGACTCTGGACCCCCTCTGATTGGCCGATGACACCCTTCGACACGCGCACGGCCCTCCAATCAGCTGCGGCGCTGGGCCCGGGAGCGGCCGACTGAGCGCACATTAAACATTGAACGAGTCGAGGGTCTGGAAAGCACTCAGGATGCTTTTAGTGGGGGGGGGGGTTGAAAGAGGGGCTCTTTGTGTTGTCGGGGAAACTTAAAGCACAAACAAAGAGCTGTTGTTGTTGTTTTTGTTGGTTGAAGGCTGGCAGTTTTGTTTCGTACTTAAAAAACGAAGTGGACACGGTTTTGAATGCAGTGTTAGTGACGGGGGGGGGGCATCAACTCGGATACGACTGAAACCCACCACAAAGGGTCAAGGGTCAAGGGCCGAACGACAAGGAAAACCGAGTGCCGAGTCAGCGTCCGTCTGAACAAACAAACCCCTCCCAATACTGTGAGCTGAACGCGCGTGAACCCGGAGACCGCTTCATTGAACGCTTCTATGGCACAGTCATTAAACAATAAACCACAGGAGGAATACATAAATAAATAAATAAATAAATAAATAGATAAATAACAATGTATAAATAACTGCATTCAAATTCAACGCAGTACTCTGGCATCGCCAATAAAGTAAATAAATAAAAAATAGGTTCTTCTGCTTACATACAACGTCGGAGAGAATCATCAGTCGATCACAAACAAAGCGTGAACACATGAATCCTTTGGCTTAGGTTTGGTGGTGGCGAGAGAGCGTCTGTGGGTGCGGGGGCCTTGCGTCATGGCCCCCAGGGCGGGGTTGCAGGGGGGGGGGGTTGTCTGTCGGGGTCCGTCGAGCTCCGTGGGGGGGGGGCCAGGGGGGGTTCCCTTGAGGCAGGTGGAGACGTGCTACAGCGGGGTGTGTAATACCTGATTGGTTTGAGGAGATTCCCGCGGTTGTAAACAGAGACACGCCCCCTTGCCGGCGGGGGGCCCGGCGGAACCCGAGGCGCTGCGGACCGCAGCTGTGGAACCTTCTGGGGGACGGGGGGGGGGGAAGTTCCAGAAACGCTTCCAGATCCAAATCGATTGTTTTTTTGTTTTTTTTTGTTCTGATAAACTGATATGGATGAAACAGCGCCAGGCACAGAAAACGATAAATAAAACACACAATACGATAAAAGATATGAGACGATGGAGACATTCACGTCAGGGTGGGTGTCGGGGGGGGGGGGTTCCTGGAAAAACAACGGCCGCCTGCTGAGGTCGTGACCTTTTGAACGTCGTGGAGGTCACGACCTCCACTCGACGGGGGCCTGAACAGACTCTCTGTCCAGGCGCTGCCATCTTGCCATCATCAGCCCTCTGTCCCGGCACAATCGTCATGGCGCCGTCAGCTTGTTTTAGAACTCCTCTCTGTATCTACAATCACGTCTTTCAAATGACTTCCTGCTAACCTCATCCAATCACAGTCGCCGGCCCCCCTGCTCCTACGTTTTATACAAAGGGAATGATGAGGGAATGGGAGCAAACAGGAAATGGGTTAAACTATTTGTGGTGGAGGGCGGGGGGGCGGGTAGGGTTGAGTCTGTGGATTTCTACTTCCAGCAATAAATGATAATCTTCTTCTTCCAGTCGTCTCACACACAGCCGCACATGGACATAAATCTTCAAAAAACATCACAAGTAGTTTCATCTTTTGCTTAATCTCCAATGAAAAAAATACAAAATGTATAAAAATGTTATGTACAGTTTTTTTTACCCCTGCTCCTTCATCCATCCTCTTTTTTTCCCTTCCTCTGTGTGTGTGTGGTGTGGAGA
>JAXIVH010000533.1:71234-77388 GCA_036785325.1 Urophycis tenuis | reverse complement strand
CTTCTGCTTCCAGGTGGTCACTATGACATTTCGCTGAGTAGGCCACAAGCACGCTCACTCGCACAGCCCCGTCACATCGGCCATTGCTGCCACCTGATTTGCTGAGATCCCACGCTGTTTTTTACAAATGTCCAACTGCTCACTCGCTCTCTCTCTCTCTCTCTTTCTCTTTGTTTCTCGCTCTCACTCTCTCTCTCTCTCTCTCTCTTTCCGTTAGTCATACTCTCTTGCTCTGCTTTGTTTGTCTGTCTGTCCATACATGACTGCTTCTTTTGTTGTCCCCTCCCCCCTCAGTCCAGATTGGCATTGCCATCAACCAATGGTATTTCTCAACACTAAATGATATAATGGCAACACAGTGCTTTAACCAATCAGAAAGGTTATCTGGGTAGCCAGTCTGTACTCCTAGACCAGCCTTAGTGTTAGTAGTCTCTTCCTGATGTAAATAAAGTTTAAAGGCACCATTTTACCTCAGCTTCTCTGTGCTTGTTACCTGTCTTGTTCAAATCAAAGACAATTAATTAAAAATCACTTTGCATTTATGTTTTATTCGGATGATTTCAACAAAAAAAATGATGTTGTCTTATTTTTTCCTCACAGTGTTTTTGTTCGGCTGAGTGTGTTTGCTAAACGTGTGACTGAAAGTATTTTTTTTTTAATCTGTGTTTTTATTTTCCTCATGGTTCCCTGTGTAAAAACAAAAAAAAAACAAAGGCATCCTACAGTGCTAGCAAATAGCCAACAAAATGACTTCCTGGTTGATTTCGCCCAATAGGAAATTGGCTCAGAGTTCGACCAGAAGAAGGAGGAGCTTAAGGAGGTGCAGGGCTTAGCCAATCAGCTCTCAGAGGCAGGAGCTGCCAATCTGGTGGAGCCCCGCCTACTTCAGCTGAACACCCGCTGGGTTGAGGTTGAGGGAAAGTTCTTACCCTTCAAAAGACATTGTGTGAGTTTCCATAGAGGCCTGACTTTTCCATTCACTAACCCTATGAAGACCTTACTAACTAGAGTTTAACTTCTTTACTGCCTGTCCGCCATTTTCCTTGACTAACAGTGACTAGACAGAAAGGCTCACCTCTCGGGTTATTTATTTACTCAATAAACGGTATTTGTACTCCAAAATGAATACCTCAAATAACTGAAACACCAAAATCATCGACCTTTTACCATTTTTAGGACATTTCAAGTGTTATGTGTTAGTAATGAGTGCTAAAGTTATGATTTTTCACTTCAAACTTAACTAGCCCAATTCTGTTAAAAATGTACCATGAGCGAAATAGTCAATGTGCCATGGTGCCTGTTTAAATTATAACAAAGTAAAAGTAAAAAAAAACAAAACAAGTTAACCAAAAGAGAGGTGGATGTTTTTGAGTGTGTTTGTTTTTCGTTTTTCGTGTTCTTTTGCCTCATTGTTTGCGTGTGCCACCCAAACGAGAGACGTGCCACCCTCATCTGATAACATGTCTGGTTCTGTTTCAATGCATGCCTACTGCTAACCAATCGCATCTCACAGCTCCCCGACCAGCCAATCAATGAAGACGTATGTATACAGTCACGTGTGTCCAAATCACAAATCACACCCCCCCCCCCCACACACACACACACACCTGCCCCAGTGTGTATCAAAGCCATGACTCAAACTTGGACAAAATCTTCTTTTTGGATTTAGTCTGGTGAAAGAGTTGAGATTCACAAGGCATCATAAGCACATTGTAATATGTAAATGTATAATCATACATAGTAATATATAGATGCATATATATTGCCATTAGTTCCTGTCAACTGACCCAGAAAGGTTCACATACCGATGAAAAGCCTGAATAGGCTAAACGCTGCCTTGCTCGGGGGGTAAGGGAGTCCACTTCACCGGTCCTGATGCTGTGGCATGTAGTGTCCTTATCGCCACGGAGACCAGCTCTCTCCAGCTCTCAGGGGGCCTCTTCAGGATTACATTAAGTACTTCACATAAATCGCTCGGCTCACTTACTCTCTCCTACATTAGAGTAAGCACTCTTCTGATGTCTCCATTTATGTGTTAATCCACGTAAAATGTATTTGTTAATCCAATTTCAATTAATTTGGTTGGACGAACAGAAATGTTAACAGTCATTATCAAAGTGTACAACAATGAAATATACAGACACTACTAAAATGGCGTGTTTGTGTGTGAGCATAATACACGACAGAATGGTAGCCGTAACCTTGTGTTATGATTGAATTGTAAGTTTGCGGAAATACTATTATACATTTCCCGAATGTATATCTTCTAAAAAATACTAGCGTGGCCTTATCCACTTGGGCTGAACAAATACCATGTAGTCATGGCAACGGTGGCCTGTAGTCATGGCAACGATTGCCTGTAGCTTCAACGGTGATGTCCGTTCCCAGGGACTGAGAATGTGCTTATGATGGTCTTTATCAAAACCAGAAATTTGTTTGAACAACATAGTCCCAGTACCAATCCGAGCTGAATGAATCCTTATAGGGATAAACGTTTATTATTTGACTTCAGGTCTGTTTGTAGATTTTGTCCAAGTGGTTTAGAAGAACACAAGGTTGTGGGTTTGGTTGTGATGGAGCCATTGTTTGGTTATCCTCCCAAGTTCAGTATAGGAATCCTGTAGTGCCAAAAGTGCTTAAACCAAACTACACATCCCAGAATCCACGGGGGTCAGCCAAAGTTTAGCTGTGGGCTTTTTTTTTTGTAAAACTGGGACATCCAGTACTTACATTGTGTCGTCGATCACCTTCAGTACACAGTAAGATATACACCGTCAAACCCACACCTCTCACAGAGAAATCATGCACGTACACGCACTCTTTCAAGCAAGAGTAAGCACACCTCGCCCACATACAATACTCAATACAAAACAAATAACCACAATATTTATACCAAACAAATGTTTTAACCTTGAGCCAACACTGAACCTGTGAAATGGGACCAGCTCTGGTTTATCAGTAGTGGCTCTTGTCTGGTTGAAATGCAATCCAACAGGCCCTGTTGCTGCAAAGTGAGACGACCAAAACAAACAATACAAACAACCCAGCCTGGCTTTGTCTGTAGTGCCCTCGAGTTTATTTTCAGTTTTTTTTTTTGTTGAATTAATGAATTGCAGTGCAGGCCTCATTATCTGCACTATTTAGATGGCGATGTGCCAGAACTGACAGCTTCCACACACCATTATAAGGTTAAATAGCTCACTGCTTGAATGAAGCGAGCAGAGCCGCATTGTCAAGTACTTTAATTAAAAAGCCCTCGCGAAGGGAGTTGATGTGTGATGACCGATCGTTGCCACTCTAAAGTGCACCTGTGAGAATTTAGGAGGGGTAATGTTGTCTGCACTGTGGCGGGCGATAAAAGCGATAAAATCCATCAAGGAAAGCCGACGTTCCCATGAATATCTTATTCTGAGTTCACATAGTCATGTTTGTTTGGAGGTGTTAGTTTTTTTGGGGGGGGTGTTTATATGATACAACATATTCCCTTGCTATATTATAATATTATTCTGCCATAGTTTCCTACGAGACGACATAAAAATCCCCATTTTAGTGATCATTCTTTTCCATAAAGTATGTGGATGATTCATTGAGAGCTGTGGAAAGTTTAATTCCATTCGAAGACCTCAAGATGCAAGAGTTGCATCACGGGGGAAATGAGTTGTCTAACCTAGTGAGCATGCACGTAGCTATACTCTATTAGCCATAAGCAGTTCCCACGAAGGACTCAGAGCTCTCATTTAGAATGTGCATAGCCTGGATCACTTGCCCTCCCTGCTCAAATAAAGAGGATTCTTATCCATGTATAGATATTTAAGAAGCTCAACACCGTCACATTAAGGAAGCCCAAACAAACCCACTCACATTGGAAAAAAAAAAAAAAAAAAAACTTGTGTAACTTCCACAAAAATACACATCGGCAAGTATCTAACATGGCTTACCCATGCTGTAAGCAGAGAAGTAGCAGTTGGTGAGGGCTCCTGTGTGACTCCTTCCTTGGAACTCTTGTGAGGAGAATTCCCTGCTGAACCTGTGTGTTGTTCTGGGTGAAGTGCCACTCTATTCCCTGTTTAATACTGTTTACAGTGATGCTCATCCCCTCTGTGTGTGTAGGAGTATATAACTGAGCTACAGGTGCTGCTGCGCTCAGTGTCTGAGGCGGACTTCAAACTCAACTCCCCTGAATACTGGCCCGCTGTGTTCTACAACCTGCCCCAGCAACACTCCTGCATCACGGTCTCTACTCCTTGTTTAATACTGTTGACAGCCTGTCGGATCCTGGGCGTGTGTGTGTGTACGTGTGTGTGTGTGTACGTGTGTGTGTGTGTGTACATGTGTGTGTGTCTGTGTGTGTCTGTGCGTGTGTGTGTATACGTGTGTGTGTGTGTGTGTGTGTGTGTCTGTGCGTGTGTGTGTGTATACGTGTGTGTGTGTGCGTGCGTGCGTGTGTGTGTGTGTGTGCGTGTGTGTCTGTCTGTGCGCCTGTCTGCATACTTGCTTTCCCGAGTGAGTGTTTGAGGGAGTGTGCGTGTGTGCTTGTTTGTATGAGTAGGTAGGGGGTTTTATTTGTGTGTGTGCGTGTGTGTGTGTGTGTGTGTGTTTTGAGTTGGGGTGGAAGCACACTTCTGTTCTGAGTGCCTGTGCAAGTGTGTGTGTGTGTGTGTGTTTGTGTCCACTCCTGCATCAACATTTTCATGTGTGTGTGCATCATCATAAAAAGACGACAGAATCAAATAAAATGAGCGCATTGAACTTAAACTATGAATAATCAAAATATCCCCTCCACTGCATTATGGGGCTTTCATTTCTTAAGTTCCCATTTAGCCTCTACTCCTTGCCTCTACTCTGCCCTCCCAGTTTGTTTGGTTAGCTGCAGCCCCTCGGATAGAGCTTTCAAACCTAATCACCTCAAATCAATTATTCGGGTCAGGGAATTAACGTAATTTGTTTTTGTGTAAACAATTTGTGCGTAAACACCACCGTGGAGCTGTTAGCTTAAGTTCTGATGGAGTTCTAATGTGTAGTGTTTGAAGTTCTGGTAATTTTACCGGCGTAATATCTGCCCTGTGTGCGTCACTAAGCCAATAGCCATAAGTGTCTTGTTGTGATGTGCCAGGCTACCATAACATATTTTGGATGAATTTTATTTTTGAAAAACATTTTTAAATAGTTACCCAAGCACTAACTTTGAACATCAGTGATAGCCCGACCTCTAGTGAAGCTTCCTTCATTGAAGACACCTGGCACTTATTTAGATTAGACGCTTTGATCTGCAAAGTGGTCTGGTTCCCCGTGTTGTTTGACTTCTGTTGTATTTTCCTACTCTTTAAACACTCCTTTGTAAAGTGTTAATCTTAATTTTCTTCCACCTCTTGTTCCAAACGTTGAAATCATCCATGTTCAGGAAGCAAAAGGCAGCATTGACAAGCTGTCTGGCCCGGTGGAAGAGACCCTGGGCAGGAGAGACGAGATGGTGTCAAGGGCCCGGCCTCTGGAGGCCCAGAAGATCCACGACACGGCCCAGCTCCTCAAGACCAACTGGGATAAACTCAACAAGCTCCACCAGGATAGGCTGAGGTGAGACGAGGGCTCGACATGCTTCACTAGGATTGGCTGAGGTGAGACGAGGGCTTGACATGCTTCACTAGGATTGGCTGAGGCTAGAGGAGGGCTAGACATGCTTCACTAGGATTGGCTGAGGTGAGACGAGGGCTCGACATGCTTCACTAGGATTGGCTGAGGTGAGATGAGGGCTAGACATGCTTCACTAGGATTGGCTGAGGTGGGACGAGGGCTAGACATGCTTCACTAGGATTGGCTGAGGTGAGACGAGGGCTAGACATGCTTCACTAGGATTGGCTGAGGTGGGACGAGGGCTAGACATGCTTCACTAGGATTGGCTGAGGTGAGACGAGGGCTAGACATGCTTCACTAGGATTGGCTGAGGTGAGACGAGGGCTTGACATGCTTCACTAGGATTGGCTGAGGTGAGACGAGGGCTCAAGAAGCTTTACTGGGAGAGGCAGAGTGAAGACACCTGAAGGGCGGTAGCCTCTGATGTTGAGTGGGCAATCTGGCAAGTGGAAGGTTGCTGGTTCGATCCCTGGTTTCTCCCGGTTTAAGTGTTGAGGTGTCCCTGAGCAAGATACCCAACCCC
>JAXIVH010000533.1:58734-61234 GCA_036785325.1 Urophycis tenuis | reverse complement strand
TCCAGTTACAACCTCGATGTCCGTGCCCACTTTATGAAGGATGTCGGTAACTCCCCACCGAGCCTCAAGTGGCCTAATGGAGGGGAATTGAATTGAGTTGATTATCCGTTTCACCTTCCTTGTATCATATTTGACACGTCATATCTGTTACAAGCTTAGCATCGACGATAGCCCTCGCGGTGTCGTCCGCCCTTCGTCTGTTCATCTGCCCTTCCTCTCTTCATCCGCCCTCCCTCCCCCCTCCCCCGTGGCGTGCCCTCCTCCCCCCCCCCCTGCAGGGTGTCTGACCGTGAGGGCGCCCTGGAGGCGGCGCTGCGCCTCCTGCAGCAGTTCTACCTGGACCTGGAGAAGTTCCTCAACTGGCTGACCGAGGCGGAGACCACCTGCAATGTGCTGGTGGACGCCACCACCCAGGAGAGGCTCCAGGAGCAGCCCCACGCCGCCAAGAACCTCCTGGCCCAGTGGAAGGTAAAGCCCCGCGGCGTCCACCAGGGGCCCCCCCTGGCGGACGCCGCGGTCCCGGGAACGCCGCGCCCTCAGCGCGTGCTCCCGTTGGTTGCGCGTGCCCCCGACTCACGGAGCAGGATGGATGTTTTTGAAGAGCGGCCGTCTCGAGGAAATCCCCCCCCACCCTCCCCCCCCCCCCCCCCCCCCGTTACCCACGTTCACACCATTCGTCCCCGAGCCAAATGTAAAGACAGCCAAGTGGCGTCGGAGCCTCGGCCAAGAATCACGCGAAACGCTCGGCAGAGACGAAAAACGCCGTTTTCTTCCCCCCAGTGCGCATGTGCTTCTTCTTTGTGTGGCGTTTGGCAAACGGCGCTATGGCGCACCACCACCACCGCCAACTGGCATGGAGTTTAGGAAACACGCATGGGTGGAACGGCATGTAGCAATTGTACCCCCAATTGTAGCATGAATGAGAAAGCGAAAAGGGGAATAGATGAATAAAAACTGTATTTTTCCCAATGCTTCGATATACAGTAGCACAGAAGTAGCACAGAATCCTAACCCGGCATGACCTGGTATGGTAGGAATTCTGATCTCCCCGAATCGTGAGATCTAATTGGCTGGCTGAGTCTGCCTGCCTTCCCACTGCATTGTGGGAGATGAAGGGAAGCTTCTGTTCCCAACGCTGTTGGCCTTTAACCTGTGCACCCACATGCTTTCCATCGGAGGAAATGTGTGTGTGTGTACACACATACACACACACACACACACACACACACACATGCACTCACACACACACACACACACACACACAGATGTTATCTAGTGGGACACTGCGAGACATGTGCAGACAAACATACATGTACATCTATGTTGGAGGCTATTGAGAAATCCCTATGGTTAACATTTGCCATATGCACAAGGATGCACGTACATAGACACGCTGCAACGATTTCCATTGAAACCCCTATGGTTCCTCTGTCATACACACACATATACACACACGCACACACACGCACACACAGCTCCCGGAATACAACAGCAGTACTGTATTGTATGTGTGTGTGTGTGTGAGTGTGCGTGTTTATGAGTGTGCATGTGTGTGTGTGCGTGAGTGTGTGTGTGTGCATGTGTGTGTGTGTTTGTGTGTGTGTGTTTGTGTGTGTGTGTGTGTGTGTGTGTGAGTGTGTGTGTGCGTGTGTGTGTGTGTGTGTGAGTGTGTTTTTGTGTGTGAGTGTTTTTGTGTGTGTGTGCGTGCGTGTGTGTGCGTGCGTGTGTGTGTGTGCGTGTGTGTCTATGTGTGTGTGTGTGTGTGTGAGTGTGTTTGTGTGTGTGTGCGTGCGTGTGTGTGTGTGTGTGTGTGTGTGTGTGTGTGTCTATGTGTGTGTGTGTGTGTGCGTGTGCGTGTGTGTGTGTGTGTGTGTGTGTGCGTGTGTGTGTACACTATCCTACTGAGGCTACACCACATGTCACAGAGATACGCTTTAATTAGGAGAGGAACACTTCCTCCACCATCTCCACCTCTGTCTGTTCCCTTTCTCCCACCCTCCATCTCTCCCTCTCTCCCACTCTCTCTCTCTCTCCCATTCTCTTATTCTCTCTCCCACTCTTTCTCTCTATCCCTTCTTCTCTCCCACTCTTTTTCTCATATTCCCTCTCTCCAATTCTCCATTCTCTCTATCTCTCCCACTCTCTCTCTCTCTCTCTCTCTCTCTCTCTCTCTCTCTCTCTCTCTCTCTCTCTCTCTCCCTCCCTCTCTCTCTCTCTCTCTGTCTCTCTCTCTCACTCTTTCTCACACGCACACCCTCTCTCTCTTCTCTGTTCTGTGTCTAGTGCTCTCTCAATGTCTGTTCCCTGTACCCCTCTCTCTCTCTCACTCTCTCTCTCTCTCTCTCTCGCTCACACGGTCTTAAGGATTACCTGCCTCCTCTATCTCTTCCTCAGTTAGGAACACGCACACACACACACACACACACACACGCACACACACGCACACACACGCGCACACACACATGCACACACACACACTGCTTCCTGGGCTCATGGTGCA
>JAXIVH010000533.1:33734-53734 GCA_036785325.1 Urophycis tenuis | reverse complement strand
GCTGCTTTGTTCATTTGACCCATCCTATGGTACATAGGAGCAGTGAGCTGCTGTGTTCATTTGACCCATCCTATGGTACATAGGAGCAGTGGGCTGCTGTGTTCATTTGACCCATCCTATGGTACATAGGAGCAGTGGGCTGCTTTGTTCATTTGACCCATCCTATGGTACATAGGAGCAGTGAGCTGCTGTGTTCATTTGACCCATCCTATGGTACATAGGAGCAGTGGGCTGCTGTGTTCATTTGACTCAGGGAGCAAGTTGGGGTTCAGTGTCTTGCTCAAGGACACTCCGACATGCGGGCAGTTGAAGGAGGGGAGGGGGATCAAGGGGATGGAACCGCCGACCCTACAGTTAGTGGACGACCCGCTCTGTGCAGCCGCTCTACCTACTGAGCTACTGCCGCCCCAAGGCCCTCGAGACAACAATCTGATTGGGTCGTGGGGCGAACCTGTGTCTGCTCTGGCCGGGGGAACACGCCCACGCGCTCCGCGGCAGTCAGTCACTGCACTGACGTGGTACGCTGTCACGAGCTAACCCGTCACGCCTCATCAGGATGGGTGGATGAATGATGGGGTGGGTGGAGGAGCAGTGAGCGACCACGCCAACGTGCGGGTGGATGACTTGATGGACAGATGTGCGGCTGGACAAAGTGATTGATGGCGGTTCTGAGAGATGGATGAATAGCTGGAGGGGCCGGTTTGGATAGGGCACGCTGGGAGGGCTGGCGTATTGATCAGGGACATGAACAGACTGGAACTCCATCTGGGGACTACACACACACACACACACGCACACACATGCACGCGCGTAGATAAAGGCACTGTGTTAAATAGGCTTCTTAGATGATTTTACATCTGGCCCGAAAATATATATGAACGACAGAAATCCCAACCATTCCAAGCATAAAATACAGAGAGACAGACAAGACACACACACACAAACACACACGCACACACACACACGCACGCACACACACACACACACACACACACACACACACACACACACACACACACACACACACACACACACACACAGGCACACACATTCACTCACACGGACAAAAACAGACCAAACTGCACCCTCTAAGCTTTAAGGACAACTCTAAAAACTTTATGTGTTGGTGATCCCCCAATGAGATAAAAAAGAAAATGTTTTGGGCTGAGAGTTCTAGGAAGGGGGGGGAGGGGGGGGGGGGGGGTTTATCCCCACGGTTATGACCCGGCGGCATCTTTGTGACACTTTTCCCGCACCATATCTGTGTGTGTGTGCGTTATAGCACGAGGTGTTGCACAAGAAGCGTGTTGCACACAAAATGGCGTCGTGCTATAAACATCAGAGGAGCACATCTCGCTCTCTCTCTGTCGGACGCCAACATCAAAATCCACGGCGGCCCAGAACGAGCTCCGCGCGCGTCCGCACGTCCTCCCACGCGCACGCCGTGGTGTGGAAACGTTGGCGGGGCGTGGCGCTCATCATCGCCCTCGCTCGGACCCGGCGGTCGACCGCTTTACGCACACTCCTAGCCGCCGGTGTCCCCCCGGTCGTACCGTCCCAGTGCCTCGGAAATGGCGCTTTAGAGAAGGGAATGGCCGAGGCTGCTCGGTTGGCGACCGTGAGACGTATTACGGCGTTTTGAACTGAGTAGGAATCATTTCGGGCTCACTGGCCGTTTAAGTGGTTTGACATATTGTGGCTTTTTAGCTCCTGACTGTGTTGGTGGCAGTCGGAAGCAATTTTTGCTGAATAGATTTTCCATGCTGTTCTTTAAATATTACATTTTCTTTCAACATTTATATTTAACAAGTTAATCTGAAACTCCTAAACCCCTACGAGTGCATCTGTCGACTCCTATGAACCCTAAGATTCACATTATTTTGTAAAATGCTTTGAATAAAAGATACTAGCTAAATGGGGGATATGATTTCCATATTTTACCAAAACTGAACTTTTAGGTAACTTGCAGTATTTTACAGTTGGCTTCAAATAACACACACACTCAATCCCAGACAGACATGCACATACAATCACAGGCAAGCACGCACACAAAGACACACTCGCACATACAAAGACACACACATGATCACAAATACACAAATACAGACCTGTGAATACTCTGAATACAGTACTGATATATTTCTATTTATACCTAGATGTATAGCTATATCTATATATACATTTGCACACTGACGATGGTGAAGCAGCCGTAATGTCAACTGCTAAAAAAATCAGACAATACAAAGACAGAAAGCGAGTGTGGACCACCTTCAGGTAGTCCTACCAACCATCTCCCACCATGTCCGTGACCCCCCCCCCCCCCCCAGACATCAGCCCAGAGGAGCGGGCCCAGAACGTGGGCCGCGTCCTGCGCAAGGAGGCGGACGACCTGGCGTCGGGCTGGGAGCGCCTGGGGGCCGACGCCGCCGACTGGCAGCGGCGCCTGGAGCTGGCCCTGGAGCGCCTGGCCGAGCTCCAGGAGGCCAAGGACCTGCTGGAGGGCCAGCTGAGGCAGGCGGAGATGGTGAAGGAGGCCTGGGAGCCGGTGGGGGACCTGGTGATGGACTCGCTGCCGGAGCACATCGAGAGGGTGAAGGTGAGGGGCCTGGGGGGGGGGGGGGACACCTGGGGCTTCGGGTTTCCATGGTAACAGCGGCGGTCTGGGAAGGACCTCCTGTGTGTGGTTTGACATGACAGATTTGTCGCTGTTAAGGCAAGGGTAGGTCATTTATTTCAGAGGCATTTTTTAATCATATTTGTTCAGCAATCGATAATTCAAATGCTCTGACAAAAGTAGAAACGTGCGGCTGCCGCAGGCCTGTAGGCGACTCTTGCAGTATTTTGCAGTCTACTTGTCTCTCTACCCTCCTACCCGGACCACAGACTACCTGCATGCACTCATTGTGATTGGCCAGAATCTTCCACAGGGCTCTGCAGACCTATTGCTGAAGCTAGCTAGCAAGTCACATGATTTGGGGGCGTGGCTTTGGAAGGAAGCCCGAAGAAGGGGGTCAGATGTTTTAAGTTGAGCGTCGACCATACGTGTGTGTGTGTGTGTGTGTGTGTGTTTGTGTCCTCCAGGAATTCCAGGAAGAGATCGCTCCAATCCAAGATGACGTCACACATATGAACGAACTGGCCTCCACCTTCGGTCCGGCCAACATCCAGCTGTCGCCTAGCAACCTGGAGCGCATCGAGGACCTCAACACGCGCTGGAGGCTGCTGCAGGTATACACAGACACACGGACACACACGGACACACACACACACACACACACACGGACACACCCACACACACACACACACACACACACACACACACACACACACACACACACACACACGGACACACACACACACACACGGACACACCCACACACACACACGGACACACACACACACACACGGACACACACACACACACACGGACACACCCACACACACACACACACACACACGGACACACCCACACGGACACACACACACACAGACACACACACACACACACACACACACGGACAGACCCACACACACACACATAGACACACACACACACACACACACATACCCCCCCCCCCCCCCACACACACACACACACACACACACACACACACACACGGACACACCCACACACAAATACAAACACACACACACACACACACACACACACACGGACACACACACACACATACACTCAGACCCAAACACACTCCCTCTGGTTTTTTGGTAACCAAACTAAAATGATCATAATGGATTTGATAGCACGAAGCAACAACCCCCATTGCCTTTGTAGACACAACAACGTGTGTTGCAAAGGATCATGGGTCCAGCGTGCAGCGCGGGGGGAAAACAAAAGCGGCGGGACTTCAATCCAATCAGCGCCGCCGTTTCATTGGCGAATCAACATGCGCATGGCGCACTTGTGTTGAATTTAATTTCCCGCTGTTAGCCATCGGCCAAACCTGGCAACTCCTCCAAGCTGCGGCTGGAGAGGGTGCAGCGGCGGGCACTGCGGCTGTCGTGCGGCATCCACTCGGGGGCCACGGCGGTCCAGCTTCCCCGGCCGTTGTGTAGCGAGGCGCGTGGGCGCCACCTAGCGGGCGCACGCGCTGCGACGGTCGCTTTGTGAGCCATGGAAGATTACTCGGAAGATTTCAGGAGCAGATCAAAAAAGCCAGCCCCACACCACGGAGTTTTGGGGCGGTCCTTCTCTAAGCTCTTAATAGGTCGGCTGCCTTCAAAGTATCCTTGGTTTGTGGGTTTTACTTTATTCCGCTCGCTGAAAACATAATATTATTATTATCTAACGCTAGTGATAACCCAGTGTTGCAGTCATCCTCCCTCGCCTCTGCTGAGTGGCATGGGCGCCTGAAAGACTGTTAATGTTTGCCTTGGGTTTTAGAGGCCATATTGGCTTTAGATTCAATATTAGTTTTAGATTCAATATTAGTTTTAGATTCTGTTTAAGCTTTAGATTCAATATTAGCTTTAGATTCAATATTAGTTTTAGATTCTGTTTAAGCTTTAGATTCAATATTAGCTTTGAGGCCATATTAGCTTTAGAGGCTATATTAGTTTTAGAGGCTACCTTTCAAGGCTATATCTGCTTTAGAGGCTACATTAGCTTATATATTATTATAGATTATATATTCATTTTATCTTATATATTATCTTTAGATTATATATTATCTTAAGAGGCTATGCTACCTTTCAAGGCTATATCAGCTTTAGATGCTATATTAGCTTTAGAAAGTTGAGATTCTATGTTCGCTTTAGATTGTATTTCAGCTTTGGAGACTATATTGACTTGAGACTGTTATCTTTAGATTCTATATCAGCCGCTATATTAGCTTTAGATTCTGTGTTAGCTTTAAATGCTGTATTAGCTTTAGATTGTACATCAGCTTTAAGGGCTATATTAGTTTTAAAATATATGTGCTGTACAAGGAAAAGTACTCCATTGTTCGAATTAATATCAGTGGTACGATCTCGCTTCTTGAGATCATCTAATCAAACATTCCTCTCATAGTGCTCCACACACATACACATACACACACACACACACACAAGTGTGTGTTTGTATGTGTATGTGTGTGTGTGTGTGAGCTGTGAGTGAGGTGCGTTACACAAACCTCTGCCCGGGCACAACTTTATACTTCAAGGTTGCTGTTGAGGGCTGTTGTGGTTGTCTTTTTTAACCTTACACACATCAAAGCCTAAACTCCTGTCGGAGAGATCAACAGAGATGATGTGTGTGTGTGTGTGTGTGGGGGGGGGGGGGGGGTGAGAGTGTGAGTGTGAGTGTATCAAACACACACACACACACACACACACAGAGTTTGGCTCGTCTGCCCGCGTGGGTTTCTGTGGCAGTCTCTGGTCTCGCGAGTCGGACAATGACGGTTACCGGGGGCGACAGATTAAGTCAATTGACTGCCAGGGGCAACCAGGCGATGTCATGGCTTCTAGGTCCGAGAGGATCTCCATGGTGACGCCCCGATGACAGGACCATACGGCTGTCTCTCTCTGAAGTCAACGCCACGCCAGATGCTGTGTGTGTGTGTGTGTGTGTGTGTGTGTGTGTGTGTGTGTGTGTGTGTGTGTGTGTGTGTGTGTGTGTGTATGTGTGTGTGTGTGTGTGTGTGTGTGTGTGTGTGTGTGTGTGTGTGTGTGTGTGTGTGTGTATGTGTGTGTGTGTGTGTGTGTGTGTGTGCGTGTGTGTGTGTGTGTCTGTGTGTGTGTGTGTGTGTGTGCGGGTGTCTGTTTGTGTGCGTGCGAGAGACGAAAAACCTCTCTCAAGTTTACAACTTCTTGACATGTACTTGATGGTGACGTCTCAGGGACTTAAGGTTATATTAGTTATCGATGAAAAACATTTAATGAATGCGGTAATAAGCATCATTAGTTAGCATATAAGCATAGTGGTGAATAGGCAATTCTACAATCTCAACAACCACACTCCAGATGTAGTACGTGTCTATAGTGTAACTGATTTGCCTTCTTAAAACAATGTGTTATTTCCAATGGAGAAAAGGATGATGATTCATTAGGCGACCCATCACTTGTGATTACAACATTTCATATGTAATGTGATGTGTAATGTGATATCTCCGAAGACTGCACAAACACAACTGTTGTTGTGGTTGCACCCACGAACATCTAAAAGTAAATGAAAAAATACCTAAAATGGACCCAATTGAATGCCCTACTATTACGTGCAAGGTGTTGGGTGTGTGTGTGTGTGTGTGTGTGTGTGTGTGCGTGTGTGTGCGTGCGTGCGTATGTGCGTGCGTGGGTGTGGGTGGGTGTGTGTGTTTGCGTGCGTGCGTGTGTGCGTGCATGCGTGTGTGCGTGCGTGTGTATGTCTGTGTGCGTGTGTGCGTGTGTGCGTGTATGCGTATGTGCGTGGGTGTGTGTGTGTGTGTGCGTGCGTGTGTGCGTGCGTGCGTGTGTGTGTGTGTGTGTGTGCGTGTGTGTGTCTGTGTGTGTGTGCGGGTGCTTGTGCTCCTACTAACTTTAACTCACAGGTCACTAGAGGGTGCGCAGCCTTGCTCTTCCTGTGACCATAAAGGTTGGCACTTATCGGCGAGTTGAAACGGTCAATTGCCCGAACGCCGCACTTAACCGCACGAGAAAAAACAAACAAAAACAAAAAACCTGCTCCTCTCGTTTCCACGGCCGGCGCTCATTAGGTTACCATGGATACCGGGAAAAACATCTTGGGCAGGATCGGTGAGAGTGAGGTGGACTCAAAGGTACGCGGTCTTCTCTCCCCCGTCCGGCTCTCTCTCTGTCTCTCATCAGAGTCCGGGCTTTGCTCGCCTCATCATCTCATGCGTCACTCGCCATCGTATATGTTGCATCGTCACACCTGGGTTCATGAGCATTGTTCAATTTCTGTCTTCGCCCCGCCCTTAATTTTACCATCCACAGTACAAATCCATGGTCCTCTGATCCAGCCATCTATTTCACTTTTTTTTTTTTTTTTTGGTTGTTCTGTCAATACCATCCATCTTTATAAACGAGTGCACCACAGCGTGCACAGAGCACTCACTGACGTCTGGTTGGTTGAGCCTGAAACACCTGATTGGTGGTCGGTCAACACCCATTGACGTCTGATTGGCCCAACATGACACCCACTCACTGTAAGATGGTCAATGGACCCCCACGGGTTTGTGATTGGTCAGTTAGCCCCCACTGTTTCCTGATTGGGGAAACATGGCCCCCCCCCCACACACACACACACACACACACTGACTTCTGATTGGTCAATTGACTCCCACTGACCTGAAATTGGTCAAAGCTGACACCACTGACTTGACACACAGCATAAATTGTCGGCTTAGTGTGTGTGTGTGTGTGTTGGGGGGGGGGGGGGGCATTTAGTGAAAACTCTGCAAGTACTAGTGAATGTTGTGACACAGCACTCTGTATGTACTCACACTGAGTCCCCAGCACTACCAACCCTACAGGGGAAAGTAATGGCTCTATTCAAGTGTTCAGCCTCACTGTGTGGGTTTGAATTTTAAATGAATGTGGTTTTATGAAACTCTCTCGCGTGCAGTATCTGTTCCATTCGATTTGCTGACGTCCTTTAAAGGATGTGTTGGCAATGATATTTCTTAAATTGTATACTAAGAGTTTAAATACCTGTTATAACCACAAAACACTCTGGTAAATGGACTGCATTTATATAGCACGTTCGTTGCTGGTTAGCTTGTTAAGATAGCCAGGGCATAGAACAAAATGTTCAATCTCAATTGCTAGTGACCTAAAGCTACCTAAATTGTTGTCTTTTAATGATCATTTAAGTCAAAAAAAGGTGTAGCAGTTGTAAGTTATTTCAAAATGTTTTGACTCGTCTTTGTGGTTGACCTTTGCCTTTTGTTTGGTTGATTCAACGGAATCCATTCTGAGAGTGACAAAATGGATTCCTCCTTCCCTCCTTCTGTCGATGTTCAACCAGCATCTCCAGATTCCTTGCTTCCACGACCTCAAACATCCTGCCTCGATCCATCTGTCCATACCTGCGCCTCCGCTGTCCGCTGCTTCATTCAATCGCTGTGTTTCATATTCTTTGGTCTCTTTGGTCACTTTGTCCCTTTGTGACCATATTGTGTTTACGCGCCCATAAAGGAAGTACAGAAATGTGGTCTACACCTGGGTCTCCTCTCTCTCTCTCTACTCTCTCTCTCTCTCTCTCTCTCTCTCTCTCTCTCTCTCTCTCTCTCTCTCTCTCTTTCTTCTCTGACGCTCTTGTTTCTTACTTTCTCTCTTCTTCCTCTCTCTCCCTCTCTCCAATTTAACCTGTCTATCTTCAAGTCTTCATTCCTCCTTCCTCTCTCTCTCTCTCTCTCTCTCTCTCTCTCTCTCTCTCTCTCTCTCTCTCTCTCTCTCTCTCTCTCTCTCTCTCTCTCTCTCGCTCTCTCTCTCTCTCTCTCTCTCTCTCCTGGTGTCTCTAGTCACTCAAGTTGTGTCTCTCTGTCTCAGATCTCCGTCAAAGAACACCTCAAGCAGCTGACGGATACACACAGAGACTACCTGCTGTTGCATGGTCAGTATGCACATCACACAAGGGCACACACGAACACGCACATACATGTTCAGATTACATACATGCATGTGTGTATTTGTGCGCATGGGCTCATTAGTCTGCTCAGTGAACCCATGCTGGCCTAACAACTTGTTGTTCCCCTATCTTACTTTTTATCACTGGAAACCAATATGAACCTTGACTCCAACCACTGACGCAAAATGGCCTCCACACGCCACCCACCTTCTGTATGAAACTTGAGTTGAATTTTAATCCCGGAAGACGGTTGAAACGCATAGGGTGTTCTGGGGACAGAAATTCACTCCAAAGACACACACTTTGTTTTGTCTGTGATGTCTGAAAGAATTGACATTCAATGCATGGCAAAAAATTAGTTTCATCATTCCATCCAAAATTATTCTTTCATGATCTGAAATGTCAAGATTCATCTAGCTTTCTTTGCTTTCGGATTTGGTGTTCAGATTTGGAACTTTACGATGTTCTTTAGAATGTTCAGAAACTCTAGAACATGTAGTCACAGCTTGAAATCCTCTGGACAAGAACTAATTAAAACATAAATCCTTTCTGACGTTTGTTGGTCTGCTTCCACAGGGTCGGTTGACAGTCCCTTTGAGCAAGGCACTTCCCCCAACAATGTGCCTTACTACATCAAGTAAGTACGGATGAGTAGCACACAGCAGCTTAGCGCTGGTTCACATCTTTTGTGCTTTCGGGCTTTTTTTTTGTTTTAATGCGGTTAACATCGACTACCAAGCAGGCTTACGGAAGTGGCTTTTCATAGAATTCCCATCTGGGCCGTAACAACTTCCTCTAATGTGTGACGGCTTTCTAATAAAAAAACAGCCATAGGTGTTTTTTTATGCAGCAGCTATGAAACAATATTAATATTGCTTACAATAATGATTCGTTTCCCAACCCACTGCAACCTGAGCCTAAAATGTGTACGACATGCGAAAGTCACTCAAAATACTTTGGTGGAAATTGTTTTTTGTATATTTTACTTTTAAACATACAAAATGTAACCATATTCACAGAAATGTGTTGTTGTTGTTTTTTGTAATTAATTAAATCAGAAACTATGTGACTAGAGTTGCCCATATTCAATAAACAGCAAATATTAGCAGCTGGCTATTAGTTATCAAGGAACACCTTTAAAAGGTGACAGTATTTCACCACATTGACATATGCTATTGGTAAAACAGTTAACGATGGCAACTCAATCCAAATAAATGTGCAAGACAAACAGTTGGGCACAGGACGGTTGACTGAGGTGCTTACAAGAAGTGAATTATCTAATGTTCTTGTTAAATCAATCTATCCATTCTTTCATTCATTCAATCCATCTATCCTTCCATCCATCTATTCATCCATCCATTCCAACCATCGCGTGGAGTGGTTTGTTATGTTCTATTCGTCCATTCATTCATCTGTAATCAATGCATTCCAGAAGTTCAATGTTATTACAACCCTGGATGAGATTAATTTAATATTTTCCACCTCATGGAGAGAAGTGATTGACTTTGGTTCATTTACATGGATACCAAACAAGTACGTGTCAGCTATTTACTCCACTCTACATACGTCTTGAACACAATTTTGGACGATTCGTTGTTCAACATGAAACTACAGCTGAGTGTTTTTTAACGATTAACCGTTGATGTAAACTGTGATAACGGCGACGATGTCGTATAACGCACGTCTTCCCGAAGCTCTTGTTTAATGGGTTTCTGTGCTAACATGGCAAGTGTGTTTACGCGCGTAACTAGCTAACAGGCTACCCCCGCGGCTCACTGTGCTATCTCACTGGCTGGGCTGAACCTGGTGTGTTATTGGCTGGCCGCGTTCCCCTTCTGACTCAGTAGGATGATGTGTCAGTGGCAGAATTGATGACACAGCGTAGAGATGGAATGTCATGCTGGGATAAGAGGTTCCTATTATCTGGAGTTTGGACGATCATTGATCACGCGCACATCTCAAAAGGCAGTCCTCGCATCGACCCGCCCTCTTTGCTGTGTGAGGTTAGCCAACAAACAAAAGGTCAAAGTAGCGTCGACCTGAGTCAAAAGAAAAGGACAGAGATGAGGTAACGAAAGTACCCTCAACTGTTGTTTTTAGCATTTAGCATGTATTTGTTACAGTGTTCAGACGGCTAGTGTATGTATCCACTACAGGTATGGTTAAACTGTGCTAACATGGCATGTTTACCTGAGCGGGGGAATAGACACCTGTCAGTGCATTGTGGGAAATGTAGTAATTTGGTTCCAGCAAATTTGGGATTTTTTCTTTCAGTTTGCAGCAAAGGGTGTTGGGTTTTCAGTATATGAGCGCAATATAATTAATGACAATCTGCGGACTGCCTGTACCTGTAAGACCACATGACCTTCCAGCTCTATATTATGTTAACATGGAGAGAGAAAGAGAGAGAGAGAGAGAGGAAGTGACGTGACAGATTTTCCTCTCTACGTGCAGAGAGAAAGCTGAACCTTTTGTGATGACCCAGGCCCCGTGAGTGACAGCGCACACACACTCAAACACACACGCACACACACACACACACACACACACACACACAGTACACACACACAGTAAACACACACACACACACACACACACACACACACACACACACAGTACACACACACACACACGCACACGCAGGCGCACACGCACACACACACACACACACACGCACGCACGCACACACACACACTATGTGTTCTCTAGCGGGAGGGGGGGTGTTTGTGGTACATGAAATTAACTTTGACAACAGCAGAGTGTGTGATTGTATGTGTGTGTGTGTGTGTGTGTGTGTGTGTGTGTGTGTGTGTGCACCTAATGGGGAGTCCACGATTCAGGGGCACAAATCACTGATTACTGTGTTCCACCTCCCCCCCCAAAAAAAAAAACCCCACCGTGTCTTGCCTTCCTCGCTCGAGTAGTAATGTGAAGACGGGGCAGAGAGTGAAGTGCTGGGAGGAACCGCCCCCCTCGGGAGCTGTTCCATTTAAAGGTTCTTCTTCGTTCACAGCCACCGTTGGTCTTCAGCCCATCACCGCTGTGTAGGAAGGGCTGTTTAGATGTCGGAAGTGCGCGCGTGTCAGCTGTGTGGTGAACCTCCTCCAGCAACAGACACGGCCAAACATAATTCCCTGAGTTTATATTTGGGTGCGGGGGGGGGGGGGGGGGGGGGGGGGGGAAGAGAAATAATCCCTTGATCGGTGTGTCAAAAACAGTATTTTCATATATTGTGTAACTTTTACTTTTAATTATATTTTTCATGTGTTATTTGGACATCACAAAAAAAGATTGTTGTTCATTATATTAAAAGGGTTGTGTCCGACGCTAATAGGCCGTTGAATATTATAGCAATATACCCTTTTTTAATGTTCAATTATTTAATTCTGACAAATGTACTTATTTGTAAGTCGCTTTGGACAAAAGCCTAAATGTGAAGAAGAGGAAAAAAAAAGGAAAAAGAAGTAAAATGTAAATGTAATGTCAACACACACACACACACACACACACACACACACACACACACACACACACAGGTGTTAGGCGGTCACGTGGGCTCCCCCTGCAGGCGAGGGGAGCTACCTGCAGGTGGAGATCTCGTCTATGGAGATTTCGCCTAGGGTGCCAGAATGGCCTGAAAACGCCACTGCACACACACACACACACACACACACACACACACACACACACACACACACACACACACACACACACACACACACACACACACACACACACACACACACACACACACACGCCTGGTCTGGAAGCGCTGGACGCTCAGAACAAACACAGTCTCTTCCTCTCATCACTGGTTAATGGCAAACTATCGGAGGATAAAATCAGTGCAGAGGGGAGTTGAGACCCGACTAGATAGAAATTACAGGCGGCTCTTTCTCCCCTATTCACTGCTTTCTCTTTCTATCGCTATCTCACTTCAATTTCCAATTAAAATGCCTTTATTAGCATGGGGAATGTACATTAAGACCTACATTGCCAAAGCACAAAAAAGTTCATTAGGATTAGCCTGCTTAAAAAGAATACAATTAACAGTCTTATCAAAACGATCCAGCCTATCTCACTCCCTTCTTAAATGTGGATTGCAGACAGTATTAAGGCATATTTGTGTTTGACATCAAACTTATTTAATAATATGCGTGGTAGTAATAGTTATTTCATAATAATAACGGGTAGAAAAAATTGGTCCATAACCTGTATGCCTAAAGGTCCCAGTTTGGCAATACTGGAGGTGCACTTTTCTCAACCAAAGTCACAGACACCCTTGATACCTCCTCTTCCTCCTCCTCCCTCCTCCCTCCTCCTCCTCCTCCTCCTCCTCCAACTCCTCCTCCCCCGCGCTCCTCGGAGGTGAAAAAGCTCGTGCGGATGGTGTCGGGGCTCCTTGGTTGCTTCAGAAACACTGCGCGTGGGGGGAAGGACGGGCATTAGCTCCGCCTCGTCTCGCTGGACCGCCAGCCCCTGCAAACTACCGCTGCTCGCGCTCGTAGGCACACACACACACACACACACACACACACTCACACACACACACACACGTCCATCGACACACATACAAACACACAACACACACACACAAGAAACACTGGCAAACCGGACTCCTTGAACAACGCCTCGTCGGCGGGTGTTTGCCTCGGTTCGATCCGGGGATCCGTTCACCGCCGCCCGGCTAGGAGACTCTACCGGGATCGCGACATGCGGGAGCAGCTTCGGAAGTGAGTGTTTTGATACTGGGGGGGGGGGGGATTGTGGTTCTGGCGGCGGGCACAATAATGGTCTTGGTCGTGATGCAGTGCAGCTCGGCGGTGGCAACTGTTGTTATTTGCACGGCCAGAAATGTGTCGGCGTGCTTGGCAAGCAGAGGGAGAATGCGGGGACTGCACAGCAGGGGTGGGGGGGTTGTAGCATAGGACATAGGGGGGGTAGAGAGAGGGAGGCATGGAAAGCATTAAGAAGAGAACGCAGCTTTTCCGCTGGTTAGCCACCGATCTTAGCCTTGAATCCTCGCTAGCCACCCCCTTTTTTCATCGCGTTATTTTGGCCAACCTGGCAGGTGTGTGTGTGTGTGTGTGTGTGTGTGTGTGTGTGTGTGTGTGTGTGTGTGTGTGTGTGTGATTGCGCGTGCGGGGGCGATAAGCTTCGTTCGTCGGCTTCTCGGCCACCTATTCTTCGTTGTTCAGTCGGCTGCAGCAGGCAAGTTGAATGCGTACACGTCAAGCCTCCAGAACAGGAGGCATGGCCACACAATGAAGCCCCGTGTCACCCGGCGGGCTGTGTTGCATTCCTCCACATCCGAGCAATGCAAACACGGTCACCTCCGCGCTGCCCGGCGGGGGGAGGGTTGCCAGCGACCCATCTCTCCGGCGCCCACCAGCCCGTTGCAAACCATCCGCGACCTCCGCGGCGCAGCAGAGGTGTGTGCGCGCAGTGTACCGCCGTCGAAACGCTCAATGTAGTGGCCTGTATATTATTATTATTATTATTACTCGGCATCGCCTCCCCATCACCCGCTCAACGGGGATATGCGTAATAAAGGTGTCGCTTAGCCGTTGTTGAAAGTCCGACGTCAATCCAATTTTAGTATATTACGAATATGGGACGGCGTGTTATCGTTGTGCACAGTGCGGGGACAGTGCACGTACACATCTTTTTTTTTATTGTGTGTGTGTGTGTGTGTGTGTGTGTGTGTGTGTGTGTGTGTTTAAGCGTACGTGTGTTAGTGCGTGTGACTGTGTGCCCGCCTGCGTTCTTCTCCTGGTTTGATGCAGGCTAGCTTTGTGCAGTTTTTTTCTGCACAAATGTGACTGCAGATTTGGTGTGTGAGTGTGTTGGTGTGTGGTGCGGTCTGTGGTGTGTGTGGTGCCGATTGGACACAGCCCATAGATGCCCATATTCTCCCCCAGCGGCTTTATAACGGGCGCAGATGTGTGGGGCACGCTTCGGCTGCCTGTCCTGTGTTCCCGCAAGTCAGACCGTAGACCTGCGAGAAGTTCAGCCAACATAACTGGTTGGTTTTCCATTAATGTTGCACACGCCGTGTTCTGCATGAGAGAGGTCATCTCGGCCCGCCTCTGGACGTGAGTCACTGTCGACCGAGAGAGGCTTCTCTTCTGTTATATCCGCGTAGTTCTGCATAAAAAATGTTTAGGGGTGTCGGAGGCCTATATGTGGCGTTTCTGAAGAAAATCCAGCCTGCAACGAACATTGAGTTTTGCATTAACATGCAGGCGCACATCCAACATAAGAGACGCGCATTGACAACGGCTTGGTAGACGTGAGAAGACCCAACGCGCCTAATTCCTTTTTTTTATTTACTTTTCCTGAATTCTGCATGACTGGGCTAAAGCCCTATAGCAATAAATATCCGATAATTAGCTCTTTAAAACGATAATGCCAGTGATCAAATCCACTATAAACACACAACACACACACACCCTGACAAACCGAAGACTACTCTATCGTGTATTCGTGTCTTCACCCCCCCCCCCCCCCCCTCCACCCAACATAACTGCTACCTCCATCCCTAAAGATAACACAACTCTCTGCTTCCATATTTCGTCAGTTCAAACACTTTGTAATCTGTTAATAGGCCTCACATCACCCAAAACCATTATCCAAGTAAAGCGCAAATAAAACCACCCTCTACCTCCTCTGGGCGATGGAGATAATTCATATTTTCGGATGTAATAACTCTTCAAGTAATCATAGTTCGTATAAACTAATAGCAACTGCACTAGCATTCATGAAGGGTTTTTCCCTATTTCATTGTATAATAATATAAATGTCATAAAGGGGCATAAGACCAATTTAAAATGAAAAATACATCAAAGACAGACTACAACTGTGCACACATACAGCCTCAACATATCGATTAATCCCTGAGCTCTGTAGCCGCTAGCGGCACCTTTCTGCTAATGCGTTTTAAAATGGCTTTAAAGCGTAAACCCTTAGACTGGTGGTGTGCTAATCTTGGTTTGCTTAGCCCACCAACGTGGATTGGGGTGCACAGCTCTCTGATTGGTGGCTGGCTGTCACCGGTCTAAGGTCCATTTTCCATATGTTTCTTTTGCATATAAATTGCATCTCCAGGGTGTGAGGAAGTGATGTCACCATTTCTCCGCCTTACATTTTCTCAGTCAATTGATTTTTGTTTTACATTCTTGCCAGTCGCCACCATATACGCACAGTCACTCATGAACATACTGGGACCCATTATTTCTAGGTCACCTGAAGTGCACCACACTATCCATACTGGTGCAGTTCTTTGGCAAGGTAGCAAGGAACCATGGTCTACGTTCAAAGTTAGCAATGCTACACACCAAGGATCTTTCAGCAGCATCCGCTGGGAATCTCTTGATCAGGCCCAAACGCCCCCAGTGTTGAATTTTACCAAAACCCGGCTGACAAAATACAGGTTCTAAAATGTCGCGTGAATACCACGTGATGCGGCCCATTCACAATCCGGGGGTCGGCAGAAATTCCGCGGCCTACAAATGCCCTTTCAGTCAATCACCCTGGAGCCGTAGTGAACTGCATGTGAGAAGAAATGACACAGGCGTTTTTTAGATGTGGATGTGTTGTTGTAAATGCCTGTCACTCCGTCAAGAATAAACTATTCCAGTTCGACTGTGTTCCGCACTCTGCGTGTGCGCTTTCTTGGAGAGCACATATGTGTTCTTGGAGAGCAGTTATCGGATATCAACTGTGTCCAAGTCAAATGCTGAAGCTCATCCTCATGTTCTACCATGTGTTTATCCATGACTTACGTTTTTGTCGCTTACAACTCTATTCACAATTTGCCCATTTATCGTTGTCATTTATCGGCCTTGTTTCTTCAAAGTAACATTCCTTCAGGTGCGGGTCATTAAGAAACAGGTAGGGATTAAGGCTACTTGCTCAATTATGGGTTTTTTTAGGTGAGGCTGTGCTGCGACGCAACTGGTCAAACCCATCACCTTTTGGACTGGAACACCCTTCGCCCTAGTTCCTGTTCTTGCCTGGCTGGCCTGGGCCCTGAGATGGTGGTCCTCAGTGCGTTGAGACATGCAGTCGGTCATTAAGTTCTCACCATGTTTGCAGCCTAGCACACCCGATTGCCACATTAGTTAGCGGCACTGCTGTCATGACGATATGATGGAAACCTCATTTTATTTGGCCTTAACGATTAAAAAACACACATTCTCTGAAACGTGCAAACAAAGTGAACACAGAAACATTCCAGTGGCATTCCACGTCTCATTTGACCCACCACCGCTTTTCCTTGAGAGCAGAAGAAGAAGGGCAAAAGGCCCACAATGCAACGTCTCTGTTTAGCTCCGCAAGATTTAACAACCCGAAACAGTTCCAGTTGAAGGACTCTCGTGGCCTTCGGGCCGCCACGGCCGAAAGACCATCTCAATGCCGGTAACCTGTATCTTTTATTATCTTTTCTTTTACTCTGAAGCCACCGTGAGAGGGTTTTTTCTTTACATTTAGCCACTGGCACTTTCACAAAGATGTCAACGCTTTGACAACGGATGCTAACTCTGCAGTGGCCAATTTCTTTTTGGATCTCTGGCCAGAACATCTGGTCGTTTCCGACAGCTCGGGGGGCTGGGAACACCCATTTCCTGCTGAGCTTGGACCCCAAAGCGCTCTGAACGTCTCGGATGCACGCAATGAATCCAAAACCCAGGATTTCATTACAATAAAACCTATTGGTTTGTCGTGCAAGAGCCTTGTATTTCATTAAAGAAAGGTAAATGCATAAAACGAGAAGGTGACGTAATTAGAAACTGGCGTTTCAAGTGTTTTTGTACATGGAGGAAGGACGGCAGGAGGCATTTTTTTCTCAGAAATCCTTTACAGGTAGACTGGAGATTGAAGTTCAAACCCTGAACCATTTGGCTGGGATTCAAACGCCCTCACCAGCCCTATCCATAATAATAATAATAATGCACCATCTTCATTAAAGACGGCCATCACAATCCTCTACGATTGTCTTGTGGATTCGCCTCTGAAAGTTACTGGGTCGATTCCCCAATGGCCACAGCCTGACCTGTGGGTGCCCTAGTGCAAGATGCCGAGCTCCCCGACTGCTCTGTGATCACATCCATCTGCAGCTGTTCCGTAGGTGGCTTTGGATAAAAGCTACTACTCGCCGACTCAATTATAATAATAATTGTTGATATTGCCCGGGGATATTGCTGTCGTCATTCGCTAGTCATTATCCTCTGAAGTGTGAGGGTCTTCTGAAGTGAGAGTCTGAATGGATGCTTTTAAGGACTACTTCACTGCTGGCCAGCACTCATTATCTCAAGTGTGCGTGTGTGTGTGTGTGTGTCAATGTGGGTGTCAATGTGGGTAAAACCACAGGCACTTTAAGACACGTGTTTTAGGTGGGGTTTTTTGTGTGCGGCCTACACGTGTGTCATTTGACATGCCTTGAAGCAGAACGCACGCCTATTTTCCCTGACACGTTTTGTCATGCTGTTCTGAAATGCACCCCCAACACACACACACACACACTCGCAAGAGCTGTCCGTTTTTTGACCTGCCATACGTGCAGCGTAAGGGATAATGTACAGCGTGCTGGTCATTAGTGCAAAATAAACCCAGACAGGCTGATGCAGGACCTCGACACGAAGTGGAGCTGTCTTGAGTCATCCTGAAGGGTTTATTTTGCGATAATGACTTTCGCTGTACGTTTTTCTTTGGCGATGATGACCTGCGCTGTACGTTACCCTGCTTATTACGCGGCTAATGAGAAAAATAGAAAATGATTCGACACAACGTATAACAACAAAAAGGATTTGAGTGATTTGAAAAGGGATTATATTTCTTCCCCTGAAAAAAAAGGGTCTGTTGACCGTAGAATGGCATAAATAGCAACAGGCTGTTGTTCAACACAGTAGTCTGCGATTCAAAAATACAGACCGTAGGAGGCCATAATGACCAATCAGAATCCAGTGTTCAACAAAGCCGTGTAATAATGTGATTTAACATAACGGCCAGTGGATCGTGGCGGTTTGGCAGTGCCGTTTGTTTAACGTGCGGACATCGTGGAAGAGGTGATTTTTTTAAAGAACTGGAATGCTGTGTTGGGTGTTCATTTCATCCCCCTTCACAGTAAATAAAACAAGGCGTCAGTGTGGTTACTTGGATGTGTGTCATGGTGGAATGTATGTCCTGTCTCCCGCCACGCTAAGATGTGGCAACTACGCTTCAAATATAAGTTATGATCAGACGAGCATTCTGTTTGTGCAGTAGCTGACATTTGCGTATTTGACGTACAGCTGATAAATACTACACTTTCTCATAAAATAACTAAATAAGTAGATCAGCCTAATGGAAACCTGGCCAAACAAAGCCACACATCTGATGTTGTATGTGTGTGCGTGTGCCTGTGTTACAGAAGCTCTGTAGGTGTTCATTAATGAAAAAGTGTAAGAACACTACTGTATATAAATATGCATACATATTTCAGTGTGATTATTGATTGTTGTATTGACTGTAATATTTCAGTATGTGGTGTGTGAGTCACTCACACACACACCACCTCTCTCCCCCCCCCCCCTCCTCCTTGCCTCCCTCCTCTCCTCTGGATAGTGCTCTCCTCTCCTCTCTCTCACCGCTGGTATCTCAGACTCCAGGACAGGGGGACCAGCTTATGTCTGGTCTGTGGGAGAGTGCTCTGCAATTTTCACCCATCGATATAAATAGTGGTCGTTAAATAATAAATAATTATTAACCACCTACATTTTTGAGCACGATTCCCATCTGCTTTCTGATTGGACGGCGCAAAATCCAATCAGCGTCCTCTCGGGATGATTGCTTTTTTTTTTTTTTTTTTTTTTTCCCGCGCATTTATTCCGACACTTATCTTCCCGCCGGTCGCAAATTAATCCTAAACTTCCTCCCGACACAGGATTCTGCCCCAGAAGCCCACGACCCGCTCTGCAGCGCCGCAAACCGCCGTCTGCCGTGATTGCGGCCAATTGTGATTTTTCTGTCTTTTTGTCCTCTCTCCAGCCACCAGACCCAGACAACATGCTGGGACCATCCCAAGATGGCCGAGCTCTACCAGTCCCTGGGTGAGACCGCCGTCCCATAATGACCACGTTGTTGGGTTTTTTTTTCTGCAGTTGAATTGCGACTACGACCACTCCTGGCTTAAGTGGCTCATTCAAGTCCATTTCCCTCCATTCAAAGTGGTCCGTTCAAGGTCTTGCGCTGTCCCCTTTTTTAAGTGGTTTATTTCAGTGGGTTGTCGTCTTCCTTTGATTTGTTTTTCAGCCGACCTCAACAACGTCCCGTTTCTCGGCCTACCGGACGGCCATGAAGCTCAGACGCCTGCAGAAAGCTCTGTGCTGTGAGTAGCCTGTCGCCTCTTCGGTCTGTCCTGTCCTGGAAGCCTGTGTCACTGCCCTCTGTC
>JAXIVH010000533.1:25000-30000 GCA_036785325.1 Urophycis tenuis | reverse complement strand
TAGTGTTAGTAGTCTCTTCCTGATGTAAATAAAGTTTAAAGGCACCATTTTACCTCAGCTTCTCTGTGCTTGTTACCTGTCTTGTTCAAATCAAAGACAATTAATTAAAAATCACTTTGCATTTATGTTTTATTCGGATGATTTCAACAAAAAAAATGATGTTGTCTTATTTTTTCCTCACAGTGTTTTTGTTCGGCTGAGTGTGTTTGCTAAACGTGTGACTGAAAGTATTTTTTTTTTAATCTGTGTTTTTATTTTCCTCATGGTTCCCTGTGTAAAAACAAAAAAAAAACAAAGGCATCCTACAGTGCTAGCAAATAGCCAACAAAATGACTTCCTGGTTGATTTCGCCCAATAGGAAATTGGCTCAGAGTTCGACCAGAAGAAGGAGGAGCTTAAGGAGGTGCAGGGCTTAGCCAATCAGCTCTCAGAGGCAGGAGCTGCCAATCTGGTGGAGCCCCGCCTACTTCAGCTGAACACCCGCTGGGTTGAGGTTGAGGGAAAGTTCTTACCCTTCAAAAGACATTGTGTGAGTTTCCATAGAGGCCTGACTTTTCCATTCACTAACCCTATGAAGACCTTACTAACTAGAGTTTAACTTCTTTACTGCCTGTCCGCCATTTTCCTTGACTAACAGTGACTAGACAGAAAGGCTCACCTCTCGGGTTATTTATTTACTCAATAAATGGTATTTGTACTCCAAAATGAATACCTCAAATAACTGAAACACCAAAATCATCGACCTTTTACCATTTTTAGGACATTTCAAGTGTTATGTGTTAGTAATGAGTGCTAAAGTTATGATTTTTCACTTCAAACTTAACTAGCCCAATTCTGTTAAAAATGTACCATGAGCGAAATAGTCAATGTCTCCCATGGTGCCTGTTTAAATTAAGGTAAAAGTAAAAAAAAAAAAAAAAAAAAAGTTAAAAGAGAGGTGGATGTTTTTGAGTGTTTGTTTTTCGTTTTTCGTGTTCTTTTGCCTCATTGTTTGCGTGTGCCACCCAAACGAGAGACGTGCCACCCTCATCTGATAACATGTCTGGTTCTGTTTCAATGCATGCCTACTGCTAACCAATCGCATCTCACAGCTCCCCGACCAGCCAATCAATGAAGACGTATGTATACAGTCACGTGTGTCCAAATCACAAATCACACCCCCCCCCCCCCCCACACACACACACCTGCCCCAGTGTGTATCAAAGCCATGACTCAAACTTGGACAAAATCTTCTTTTTGGATTTAGTCTGGTGAAAGAGTTGAGATTCACAAGGCATCATAAGCACATTGTAATATGTAAATGTATAATCATACATATAATCATACATAGTAATATATATATATATATAGATGCATATATATTGCCATTAGTTCCTGTCAACTGACCCAGAAAGGTTCACATACCGATGAAAAGCCTGAATAGGCTAAACGCTGCCTTGCTCGGGGGGTAAGGGAGTCCACTTCACCGGTCCTGATGCTGTGGCATGTAGTGTCCTTATCGCCACGGAGACCAGCTCTCTCCAGCTCTCAGGGGGCCTCTTCAGGATTACATTAAGTACTTCACATAAATCGCTCGGCTCACTTACTCTCTCCTACATTAGAGTAAGCACTCTTCTGATGTCTCCATTTATGTGTTAATCCACGTAAAATGTATTTGTTAATCCAATTTCAATTAATTTGGTTGGACGAACAGAAATGTTAACAGTCATTATCAAAGTGTACAACAATGAAATATACAGACACTACTAAAATGGCGTGTTTGTGTGTGAGCATAATACACGACAGAATGGTAGCCGTAACCTTGTGTTATGATTGAATTGTAAGTTTGCGGAAATACTATTATACATTTCCCGAATGTATATCTTCTAAAAAATACTAGCGTGGCCTTATCCACTTGGGCTGAACAAATACCATGTAGTCATGGCAACGGTGGCCTGTAGTCATGGCAACGATTGCCTGTAGCTTCAACGGTGATGTCCGTTCCCAGGGACTGAGAATGTGCTTATGATGGTCTTTATCAAAACCAGAAATTTGTTTGAACAACATAGTCCCAGTACCAATCCGAGCTGAATGAATCCTTATAGGGATAAACGTTTATTATTTGACTTCAGGTCTGTTTGTAGATTTTGTCCAAGTGGTTTAGAAGAACACAAGGTTGTGGGTTTGGTTGTGATGGAGCCATTGTTTGGTTATCCTCCCAAGTTCAGTATAGGAATCCTGTAGTGCCAAAAGTGCTTAAACCAAACTACACATCCCAGAATCCACGGGGGTCAGCCAAAGTTTAGCTGTGGGCTTTTTTTTTTGTAAAACTGGGACATCCAGTACTTACATTGTGTCGTCGATCACCTTCAGTACACAGTAAGATATACACCGTCAAACCCACACCTCTCACAGAGAAATCATGCACGTACACGCACTCTTTCAAGCAAGAGTAAGCACACCTCGCCCACATACAATACTCAATACAAAACAAATAACCACAATATTTATACCAAACAAATGTTTTAACCTTGAGCCAACACTGAACCTGTGAAATGGGACCAGCTCTGGTTTATCAGTAGTGGCTCTTGTCTGGTTGAAATGCAATCCAACAGGCCCTGTTGCTGCAAAGTGAGACGACCAAAACAAACAATACAAACAACCCAGCCTGGCTTTGTCTGTAGTGCCCTCGAGTTTATTTTCAGTTTTTTTTTTTGTTGAATTAATGAATTGCAGTGCAGGCCTCATTATCTGCACTATTTAGATGGCGATGTGCCAGAACTGACAGCTTCCACACACCATTATAAGGTTAAATAGCTCACTGCTTGAATGAAGCGAGCAGAGCCGCATTGTCAAGTACTTTAATTAAAAAGCCCTCGCGAAGGGAGTTGATGTGTGATGACCGATCGTTGCCACTCTAAAGTGCACCTGTGAGAATTTAGGAGGGGTAATGTTGTCTGCACTGTGGCGGGCGATAAAAGCGATAAAATCCATCAAGGAAAGCCGACGTTCCCATGAATATCTTATTCTGAGTTCACATAGTCATGTTTGTTTGGAGGTGTTAGTTTTTTTGGGGGGGGTGTTTGTTTATATGATACAACATATTCCCTTGCTATATTATAATATTATTCTGCCATAGTTTCCTACGAGACGACATAAAAATCCCCATTTTAGTGATCATTCTTTTCCATAAAGTATGTGGATGATTCATTGAGAGCTGTGGAAAGTTTAATTCCATTCGAAGACCTCAAGATGCAAGAGTTGCATCACGGGGGAAATGAGTTGTCTAACCTAGTGAGCATGCACGTAGCTATACTCTATTAGCCATAAGCAGTTCCCACGAAGGACTCAGAGCTCTCATTTAGAATGTGCATAGCCTGGATCACTTGCCCTCCCTGCTCAAATAAAGAGGATTCTTATCCATGTATAGATATTTAAGAAGCTCAACACCGTCACATTAAGGAAGCCCAAACAAACCCACTCACATTGGAAAAAAAAAAAAAAAAAAAACTTGTGTAACTTCCACAAAAATACACATCGGCAAGTATCTAACATGGCTTACCCGTGCTGTAAGCAGAGAAGTAGCAGTTGGTGAGGGCTCCTGTGTGACTCCTTCCTTGGAACTCTTGTGAGGAGAATTCCCTGCTGAACCTGTGTGTTGTTCTGGGTGAAGTGCCACTCTATTCCCTGTTTAATACTGTTTACAGTGATGCTCATCCCCTCTGTGTGTGTAGGAGTATATAACTGAGCTACAGGTGCTGCTGCGCTCAGTGTCTGAGGCGGACTTCAAACTCAACTCCCCTGAATACTGGCCCGCTGTGTTCTACAACCTGCCCCAGCAACACTCCTGCATCACGGTCTCTACTCCTTGTTTAATACTGTTGACAGCCTGTCGGATCCTGGGCGTGTGTGTGTGTACGTGTGTGTGTGTGTACGTGTGTGTGTGTGTGTGTACATGTGTGTGTGTCTGTGTGTGTGTGTGTGTGTGTCTGTGCGTGTGTGTGTATACGTGTGTGTGTGTGTGTGTGTGTGTGTGTGTGTCTGTGCGTGTGTGTGTGTATACGTGTGTGTGTGTGCGTGCGTGCGTGTGTGTGCGTGCGTGCGTGTGTGTGTGTGTGTGCGTGTGTGTCTGTCTGTGCGCCTGTCTGCATACTTGCTTTCCCGAGTGAGTGTTTGAGGGAGTGTGCGTGTGTGCTTGTTTGTATGAGTAGGTAGGGGGTTTTATTTGTGTGTGTGCGTGTGTGTGTGTGTGTGTGTTTTGAGTTGGGGTGGAAGCACACTTCTGTTCTGAGTGCCTGTGCAAGTGTGTGTGTGTGTGTGTGTTTGTGTCCACTCCTGCATCAACATTTTCATGTGTGTGTGCATCATCATAAAAAGACGACAGAATCAAATAAAATGAGCGCATTGAACTTAAACTATGAATAATCAAAATATCCCCTCCACTGCATTATGGGGCTTTCATTTCTTAAGTTCCCATTTAGCCTCTACTCCTTGCCTCTACTCTGCCCTCCCAGTTTGTTTGGTTAGCTGCAGCCCCTCGGATAGAGCTTTCAAACCTAATCACCTCAAATCAATTATTCGGGTCAGGGAATTAACGTAATTTGTTTTTGTGTAAACAATTTGTGCGTAAACACCACCGTGGAGCTGTTAGCTTAAGTTCTGATGGAGTTCTAATGTGTAGTGTTTGAAGTTCTGGTAATTTTACCGGCGTAATATCTGCCCTGTGTGCGTCACTAAGCCAATAGCCATAAGTGTCTTGTTGTGATGTGCCAGGCTACCATAACATATTTTGGATGAATTTTATTTTTGAAAAACATTTTTAAATAGTTACCCAAGCACTAACTTTGAACATCAGTGATAGCCCGACCTCTAGTGAAGCTTCCTTCATTGAAGACACCTGGCACTTATTTAGATTAGACGCTTTGATCTGCAAAGTGGTCTGGTTCCCCGTGTTGTTTGACTTCTGTTGTATTTTCCTACTCTTTAAACACTCCTTTGTAAAGTGTTAATCTTAATTTTCT
>JAXIVH010000533.1:12500-15000 GCA_036785325.1 Urophycis tenuis | reverse complement strand
AGGATGGACTCATGGACGGAGATCACGTACACGGTGGAGGCACTGAAGAGGCAGAACGCCGAACTCAAGGTCAGTCAAACATGAACACACACAGACATACATGCACGCGCGCACACACGAACACACACACGCACGCACACGCACGCACGCACGCACGCACGCACACACACACACACACATAGACACACACACACACACACACACACACACATACACACACGCACACACACATGCACACACACAGGCAGACGAACAGCACACACAAAGTGCACACTCATATAGCCAAACAAACACAGATGGCAAGACAATCACATAAAATCTATCTAGATTATCATAATTTCATTGCGACGGACCATGGCTTAAAATACTGGGATGAGAATTAAAAACGATTGCGTATCAACCGATGTACATCAACGACTACATCATAGATATACGTCTATCATGAAAATCCCGTTCTTCTCTGTCTCGTCTCCCCATCTCTCCACATTTCTCTCTACTCCTCTGTCTACCTTCCATTTCTCTCCATTCTCCCTCCTTGCCTCTCCTCCCCCCTCTATCCCTCTCTATCCACCACCCTCCCCCCCTTGGCTGCCCTCCCCCCAGGTGCTGGTGAAGGACCTGGCCCAGTGGTGGATGCAGGTGGACCAGTGTAACTCCCAGGCAGACGGTCTTCTGAGGCAGTACTCCAGCGATGACACCCACCTGGTCCGACATCTCCACGACACCATCAACGGCACCTGGACGCACATCAGCAAGAGGTGTGTGTGTGTGGGGGGGGGGGGAGGGGGGGGGGGGGGGGGGCAACACGCACACAGACACGCACACGCACACGCACGCATGCACACGTGTGCAGACGCGCCGGGGGACAGGAGCATGGGGGATGGACACGCACACGCATGCACAAGCTCACCCAAGCAAACATGGGAAACGGTAACGTACTGTACAGACACGGGTTGAGTGATGCACACGGTGATATGCACAAACTCACACGTGCACTACCAGGGTGACACACACACACATATGCACTACCAGGGTTACACACACACACACACACACGTGCACTACCAGGGTGACACACACACACATATGCACTACCAGGGTTACACACACACACACACACACATGCACTACCAGGGTTACACACACACACACACACACACATGCACTACCAGGGTTACACACACACACACACACACATGCACTACCAGGGTTACACACACACACACACACACATGCACTACCAGGGTTACACACACACACACACACACATGCACTACCAGGGTTACACACACACACACACATGCACTACCAGGGTTACACACACACACACACACACATGCACTACCAGGGTTACACCCACACACACACACACATGCACTACCAGGGTTACACACACACACACACACACATGCACTACCAGGGTTACACACACACACACACACACATGCACTACCAGGGTTACACACACACACACACACACATGCACTACCAGGGTTACACACACACACACACAACATAGAAATGTCACGGTTGACGACAAGAACTACAATAACTGCAAATATAAGTTGAATATTGAATATGAATATAAATTGAATAAATAACTTGATTGAATATTTGCCTGACATTAAAGCTGGATTCGGTGTCTCCATGGTGTCAATAGGTCATCCTTTTGTAAGTCATTGTGTTTGAGTGTTTGCTCACGGATGGCGGAGATGATCCTATGAAAGCATCTCGATCAAACACTTGGTCTTGTTTCGTTTTCTGCTGTAAAAGTCAGCCTAGAGTTCAGGGCCTTAATAAGTCACGTTCCAGTTACAACCTCGATGTCCGTGCCCACTTTATGAAGGATGTCGGTAACTCCCCACCGAGCCTCAAGTGGCCTAATGGAGGGGAATTGAATTGAGTTGATTATCCGTTTCACCTTCCTTGTATCATATTTGACACGTCATATCTGTTACAAGCTTAGCATCGACGATAGCCCTCGCGGTGTCGTCCGCCCTTCGTCTGTTCATCTGCCCTTCCTCTCTTCATCCGCCCTCCCTCCCCCCTCCCCCGTGGCGTGCCCTCCTCCCCCCCCCCTGCAGGGTGTCTGACCGTGAGGGCGCCCTGGAGGCGGCGCTGCGCCTCCTGCAGCAGTTCTACCTGGACCTGGAGAAGTTCCTCAACTGGCTGACCGAGGCGGAGACCACCTGCAATGTGCTGGTGGACGCCACCACCCAGGAGAGGCTCCAGGAGCAGCCCCACGCCGCCAAGAACCTCCTGGCCCAGTGGAAGGTAAAGCCCCGCGGCGTCCACCAGGGGCCCCCCCTGGCGGACGCCGCGGTCCCGGGAACGCCGCGCCCTCAGCGCGTGCTCCCGTTGGTTGCGCGTGCCCCCGACTCACGGAGCAGGATGGATGTTTTTGAAGAGCGGCCGTCTCGAGGAAATCCCCCCCACCCTCCCCCCCCCCCCCCCCCGTTACCCACGTTCACACCATTCGTCCCCGAGCCAAATGTAAAGA